>JACCIE010000155.1:0-171377 GCA_018906755.1 Sycophaga agraensis | reverse complement strand
TTAAAGGAAGTAAATCTAATTAGAAGAAGTAGCTAGAAGAACGAGAGATAGGATAGCGAAATTAAGTACTTTGAGAACAAGGAAATAAAAGGCGAGAGTTAAAAGGAAAGAGAGAGGAGAAAATTATCGTTTTAGGAAAGACGAAGGCATTGAGAAAGAGGAAGGTAAGAATTTAATGTATTATCAGGTGTCGGAGTTAATACGTGTGGGATTGGATTGGTGTACGGGTAGGTAGGGACGGAATTAAGAATATCGAGAAAAAGGAAGTTTTTCTTCTTCCAAAATTTGTTGCCTTGGAGAAGGAGGAAGATCGGAGCCCAATTTTCTTCCCGCCAAAATAAATTGGGAGTATTTATTGTTGCCAAAAAACTGGTGTTGCCGAAGATGATTGATGCCAAGGGTATTTGGTGTCGAAGATTTTAGACAGCCAAAGAATTAATGTTTGTGTTTTTTTTTCTTTTTTTTTGTTTTCGTTTTGTTGCGGTGACGTTCTTGTTGCCAATAGTAGCGGCAGGAGCACGGGACCGGGAGCAGCGGTGGTCGCCGACGCCATTTTCTTTCCCTCGGGAAAATTAATAAAAAAAAAAAAAGGAAGTTTAAAATTAATTTTGAAATAAAAAGAAAGAGAGATCAAGTACCTTGAGTCGAATGACCTTTATTGATTTCCTGCGTTTTTTTTTGAAATTTAAGTTTTAGGGGGCTCGCCACCAATAAATTGAAAGAAAGAAAATTAAAGCCAGTAAATAAACGTTTTGCAGCGTGTCGATGTGTCGGTTAAAATAAAGTTATTGTAGTGTTTTTTTTTGTTAATTGTTTGTCGAGTCATCGGGAATAAACGCGCTAGAATTATTTTATCCGTCGCGGAGAAACCCAAGAGAACAATTTAAAGAGCCCCACGATTCCCGCCATTTTGTCGCCAATAGGAGGTCCAGGCTGTGCGGAGTATCGCCGAGGGATTTTCCGAACTTCGCTGTATTCCCCGAAGTGAAATTCGATTTTGGATCGTAGGGAGATTTGTAGATTAGTGGAGTAAAGAAGAATTTTTTTTTTGTGCGTAGCTAGGGAATAGGCCTATAGGGTGCTACGTCACAAATGGCATCCCTTGTGGGGAATTAAATCGGAGATGGAAAATCCGACGGAGATTGGTTGTTGCGGCCTAACTTTATAATTGTAGCCTTGGATAAAAATTAAAAAAAAAAAAAAAAAAAAAAAACCGTTGAATAAGTGTGTCCCTGATTGATGTAAAATTTTAATAATTGACCTCTCAATTTAGTATTGACGATTTTTGATGAATTTTATCGTTTGAAATATGAAAGTTTTTAGATGAATAATATATTATTTGTGTAACACATGTTTTTTTTTTTGTTTTGAACATTGTTGTCTGGTTGTTGCCCTGAACTACATTGTTGTCAAGGAAATTATCGAGGTAAAAATTTATTAGTAAATATATTTCGAATGTTCGCAAGATTCAACAAGTAGGCAGGGTAATTTTCTGGGATTTATTGTGAGGACTGGTACGTTTGGTACGAAGGATTTTTGTTGTGTGAGAGGGTTAAGACGTGTTTCCCCGTAGCGATTTCAAGATTAGTTTTTTTGTTGCCGAGGAAATTCCGATAAAATGGAGGACGTCGACGAACAAATGAAGATTATTTTGTCATCTTCAAGGTCAGCCAGGGCATTGAGAAGGAAAATAGATCGTTTGCCGATAGAGGAGGTGGAAAGGCAGTTAGAAGGGTTCAATCTCAGGCTAACGGGGGATGAAGGAGTGCTCCGGGACAGATTGTTCCGGAATGAGGCGCGTTTATTGGAAGTTTCGCGTTATGAAATCCCGTGGTCTATGAGAGAGGATGAGGAAGCTGCTATGGCACAGGAATCTGCCGAGGAAGTGGAAATACCGGAGGCGGAAGAGGCGAGTAGAACCGAGGCGTTTCATAGAAAGAGAAGGGGAATAGAAGAAAATAGGCGGCAGGAATCAAAGCCAGAGTTTCGAGGTGCCATCCCAAAGACTTTTGCTAACTTATCACTGGCTCAGCCCGGTGATAGGGGTCAGATCGCCGAGGAAGAGGTGCAAGACACTCATGATCCAGACCGATCTACCACCCCGGTATTATATAAAGGAGTAAGATATGAATGGCCTCCGTCTACGTCATTCTATAAACCCAAAATCACCTCCGTCAAGAAGGGACAATGGATTACGCCCCGAAGCGCAATGCCCTCAAAAAGAAAGGTGATCCCGGTTCCAGCTGAGTTAGAGGCATCAATATCAGAAGAACTCGAAAATTTAGACCAAGCGCAGGAGCCGCCTAGGCGGAGGGTTTTTGGGGCCATCGAAAACAGCCAGGGACGTGGATATACCGACGAAGAATGGGAGTCGGAGGATGAAATTTTAGGAAGCCATTTCAGACAAATGAGTAGAGACAAGGGGGCGACAAGGACGGTCGGTCCGGCAGAAAGCCATAGGAATGAGGAACGGAGTTGGATGCCTAGGGGTAGGGAGGTGATGAGGAGACCTATCTCTACGGCAAGTGGGATGTTAACCCATATTAAACTCCTGCAAGGCAAGCACATCCGGTTTTCGGGCGATAGGAAGGAAGGACCGGAGGACTTTCTCTCGAGATTAGAAGGAATTCGTTTGAGATCCGAAATGACTGAACACGAACTGTTGGACGTCTTAGATAGCGTTTTTTTTGTGCCGCGGTGCCGCGGGAATGTGGTATAGGACGGTTCAGTCAAGTATTGAAACATGGGGTCAGTTTAAGAGGCTTTTCCGGAGTCAATTCATGGGAGATGTGGACGAGGACGACTTGCTCGAGGAGTTCAAAGCAAGGACCCAGGGAAGAGGAGAGACGATCTCGCACTATTTATTGTGTAAAAAGTATTTGATTGGCCACTTGAGGCACCCACCGCCGTTATTGACTCAAATCAAAATTATTTATAAAGGATTGTTGCCGGGATATAGATGGTTCATGGAAGGCCATCAAATAGAGTCGTTGGATGATTTAACTAAAGTGGGTCACCGCTATGAGCGGTTGAAAGAACTAGATAAGAAGAGAACGTCTCCTCCGAAGGACGATAAGGTCTTGTTAATAGGTGGTGCCTGGGGAAACAGGGTTAAGACAAGTAAATCACATGGATTTTTGGAGCAAGACGCCGTAGCTGAACTGACGATGGGAGGCCGAGATCAGGTGAATAGGAATCCTCGAGAGAAAGTAACGAAGTCTCAGGAAAACACAAAAGCCAAGAAACGATTAGACTTCCAGGTGGACACTGTAGTCTCAGATGAAAAAGAAATAGCATTGTTTAGAAATGATGCCGAGGGAAAATTTGGCTTAAATGGACGTGAGTGGTCCAACCAAAGGGGGGGGCTACTAAAACCACCACCAAATTCGTATTACTCGCAAGGACGAACTCAGAGTGAAGGAAGAGAGTCAATGGCTCCCACTAGTTATAAGACGTTCCAACGTGTGACAGATGGCAGGCCAGATGAAGCGTGCTATTTTTGCAGGAAACAAGGCCATAGGGCTTTCGAGTGTCCGCAGAAGGTATGCTATAGGTGTAGGGGAAATGGACATTTTGCAAATCGTTGCCCCATGTCGCGGCCTGTCCAAATCTGTCAAGGCTGTAACCAGGTCGGTTACCAGCTGCGGAACTGTCCAAACTGTGTGGCCGTGAGACAGTTATTGGGAAACGAGGAGGCAGGGGTCAGCAACCGCTCGCAACCTCCTGCCACCCAGTAAGAGCGGAAAGAATTCGTGAGGAGGTAACATTCGCTTTGCCGTCGCTATCGGATGTTAATCAGGAAAGGAGGATCTTGAAATCAAGCTGTAGCCAGGTTGTGAGGGCTGAAGTACATGCTCCAATGCAACCCAAGAAAATAACGGGTCAAGAAGGAGATAAGAGTCGCGTGTCTGATTTGGAAGATAAAATTTCTGATCAGACCGATGTTATTAGTCGCGTGTCTGATTTGGAAAAGAAAATTTCCAGTCAGACCGATGTTATTGGTCGCGTGTCTGATTTGGAAAAGAAAATTTCCATTCAGACCGATGTTATTAGTCGCGTGTCTGTTCTGGAAAATAAAATTTCCGATCAGACCGATGTTAGTAGTCGCGTGTCTGAGTTGGAAAAGAAAATTTTCGATCAGACCGATGATATCGGTCGCGCGTCTGATCTAGTGAAGAAAACTTCCAGTCAGACCGATGTAAGAAGCCGGATATCTGCTTTTGAGAATGGAAGGTCAAGGCAGATGGATGGCGTGAGTTGCGAGCCTGTACAGGAGGAGACTGTCCTCCAACAGGCCGGGGGAAAGGAAGGAGAGGATAGTGCAGATCCCGAGGCAATAACAGTATTAGAAACAAACGATACGGGCAAGGACACGAATGGAGCCGAGGGGAAAGGAGAATCAGATTCTGGAGTCGCGAGGATTAGGACTGACAAGGAGGTGATACCCCCTTGTATAGTCCTGGGAGGGGGTGAATCTGGATGGGATCCAGATGAATCCGGAAATACGGTGGAAGAGTACCCTCCCATGGTAGAAGAATGCAGTGTGGAAAATCGATGTTATTTATGGTTTTATATTGGAACAGAAAAGTACAAGGCCTTGGTGGATACGGGAGCAATGATATCATTAGTAAGTCCCAAAATTGCGGAACGATTTGCCGATAGATTGGAACCGTCAAACTCCATGGTAAAAGGTGTATCGGGGGGTGTTGCCAAAGTCAGAGGGATTTTATATCTTAATATGGAATTGGATGGATGTAGCCGACGGTTAGGTTTCAAAGCCATGGGATGTTGTGATCAAGATATAGTATTAGGAATGGATGGGTGCAAGTTATTTCAGATTATAGTTGGCACGGAGCCTCCTCGATGGAAAATAGGTAATGGAGAGTGGAGGGATTTTGCTGATGAATCGATGAGGAAAGAGGATATGGTGTACGCGGAATGCGCAGGTATTGTGGAGTTAAAAGCCAATCAAGCAACTCAGCTGCACGAGATGGACACGGAGTGTCTAAAGCGGCAACCAAAAGAGTTTGGGATGACGAATTTAACCTGTCATCGAATAGAGGTGGTTGGACGGGAGCCGGTGAAGCATAATCCCCGACGGATGTCTCCAATCATGTGGGAAATAGCCAAGAAGGAGGTGGACAAGATGTTGAGGGAAGGGGTAGTAGAATTTTCAGACAGTGATTGGAGTAGCGCCCCGGTGATCGTGAAAAAATCGGATGGATCGTGGAGGTTCTGTATCGATTTCAGAGATCTGAATAAAAGAACGATACAAGATGCGTATCCGATACCAAGTATTGATTCAATTTTGGATAAGTTAAGAAGGGCAAAATATATATCGAAAATTGATTTGAAACAGGCCTATTTCCAAATACCGATGGAAGAAGGTAGTAAAAAGTATACAGCGTTTGCAGTACAAGGCGCAGGACTGTTCCAGTTCCTAAGGATGCCGTTTGGTCTATCGGGTAGTCCAAAAACTTTCCAGCGTCTAATAGACTATTTGTTTGGCCCAGAGTTCAGACCTCACATTTTTGGGTATTTAGATGATATAATTGTTGCCACGGAGACGTTTGAAGAACATCTGAAATGGCTAAAAGTTACATTAGATCGAATTTGTGAGGCTGGCTTAATGCTGAATGTAAAAAAGTGCGAATTTGGTTGTTCTCGGGTGACCTGTTTGGGATATATTTTAGACAAGGATGGTTTGCGGCCAGATCCGGAGAAGGTTAGACCAGTGATAGAGTATCCAGCGCCAAGGAATAAGAAGCAGTTACGCAGCTTCTTGGGCATGGTAGGTTGGTATGCTCGGTTTATCGATAAAGATTCAGAAATGAAGCTACCACTTCTCCAACTAATTAAAAAGGATCAGCCTTGGTGTTGGGGTGAGGAACAGGAGGAAGCTTTCAGGCTATTGAAACAGGCCCTAACCAGTGCACCGGTGTTAGCAAGGCCAGATTTTTCTAGAAAGTTCACCATCCAGTGTGATGCCAGCGATTTTGCCATTGGCGCAGTGTTAACCCAAGATTTTGAAGATGGTGAGCACCCGGTGGTATACGTGAGCCGAGTGTTAAATAAGGCGGAAAGAAATTACACCACCACCGAGAAAGAATGCCTAGCTTTGGTATGGGCCGTGCTGAAATTCAGACCGTATGTGGAGGGCTATAAGTTTAAGGTCATTACAGACCATAGCGCCCTTAAGTGGATACGAAACCTGAAGGACCCGACCGGGAGACTTGCTCGATGGGCGCTGCAACTTCAACAATGGGATTTTGAAATAATTCACCGAAAAGGAGCGGATCATCACGTACCGGATGCATTATCTCGGGGTTTTGTTGTAGAGGAGGAAGTAGCGGGTTTTGGAGAAATACGGGATCCATGGTATTTGAGAAGGGTGGAAATCTTGACCAATAATCCGGAAAAGCTGCCGGAGTGGAGAATGCAGGACGGCTTGATGTATATGCATCGGAAAGATCAATTATTGGACCCAATTTTATGGCCAGAGGATAAATGGAAGTTGGTAATCCCAGTAGAGCATAGGGAAAGGGTGATGCAAGATGCTCATTGTCACGCCTCCTTCGGTCATTTAGGAGTAGAGAAAACGTACTATCGTGTTGCCTCGGAGTACTATTGGCCGGGATGTTGGTATGATGTGAAGGAGTTTGTGACGACGTGTGGGAAGTGCCAGGAGCATAAAGCATCTCAGTTAGGACCCCAGGGATTGATGGGCCATAGAATAGTGGAAAGGCCATGGGCGGTGGTGGCAGCTGATGTCATGGAATTCCCCAGCAGTAAGAGTCAGTTTAAATATGTCCTGGTGTTTCAAGATTTGTTTACAAGATGGGTGGAACTGAAACCTCTGAGGAGGGCGGATGGAAAAAGTGTTACCAAGGCCCTAGAGGAGCTAGTTTTGTTCCTATGGGAAGCACCGGATTATCTATTGACAGACAATGGAACGGAGTTCATGAATAAACATTTAGAGGATTTACTGCAGGAATATGGCATTAAACATGTTACTAGCCCACCCTATCATCCGCAAGCCAATCCGGTGGAAAGAAGTAATAGAACATTGAAGACTATGATCAAAATGTTCGTGGGAGAGGACCACCGGGATTGGGACGTCCATCTGCATGAACTAAGACATGCAATGAATACGGCGGTGCAATCCTCTACTAAAGTATCGCCAGCTTTCTTGAATTATGGTCGGAATCCAAAGCCAGTGAAAAGTCTACGCCGAGAATTGGAAAATGGGAAATTCAAGCAAATATTGGATAAGGAGGCATGGTTGGACCGGTTGAAACGCCTAGACGCGTTGAGAGACTTGGTGGCGCGTCACGTGGACCAAGCGAGTGACCGCCAAAGGACATATTATAATCGTGGACGCAGGGATGTGGTATTTTGTGTTGGGGACCAAGTGTTGAGGAAGGTACGAGTCCTTTCGAATGCTGGACAGAAATTTTCAGCAAAACTCGCACCCAGATATGAGGGTCCGTATAGGATTCAAGCGGTTATTACTCCCACGATTTATGAATTAGATACGGGGGATAATCGGAGAATAGCGCGGGTGCATGTGTCGGAATTGAAAAAGTTTGTGTTGCCGAAGGGAGAAAGGGGTTAGTAAATGGTGGAGGTTGTGTCGTCAGTAGCTGTGTTGTCCTGTTGTTGTATATAGAAAAATTTTATAGGAAAAGGATATGTATAAAAAAGCAAGAGTTGTTTTCAGGTATATCCTAGGGATTATGGCCTATTCAGGAAATGTTGTTGCCGAAGTGGAGGAGATGATGGTGGATGGGGCTGTCCAGGAGTTGCAGGTAGAGGAGGTCATGGAGGTGGCCCCCGTGTTAGAAGAAGGAGGGTCAGGTGAATTAATACCGAGGAAAAGTGAGATTGGTGTGGCCAGGGAGGAGGATATAATAATGGAGGATTCGGTTATAGGTAGCGTTCCTCAAGAACTGGTGAGCTGGGCCGATCAGCTAACCAGCATGATTGAAGAAGATCTGCGGGACCAAGCACGGCAGGATCCGGAGGGAGCAGAAGGAGAGGAAGTTCTTTTGGTCGCAACCGGGCCTGAACTGATTTCCCCGGTGTCCTTCCAGTTGATTTCAGAGGAAGAGTTACAGCGGGACGCGGAGATTTTGGGGATAGACCCCACTGGGGTAATGAATGAGCCACGGGAGGAAATAGAGGAGGTTGTTCAGAGGCAGGCCACCGCGGTGGCGGAGTTGTCCTTGAACAACCCAACAGAGTTGTGGCAGTCAGGAATAGCGGCAACAATTGACATGAATTTTCCTGATCAGGTAGGACGGATCGAGGAGAGAGCCGAGGCGGAAGGAATTGTTGCCGAGGTCGAGTGGGCGGAACCGATAACTCCGGAGTGGATCCGGGATCCAGAGGTAGCAGAATGGAATGAGGAGTTCGTCTCTCCCCTGGAGGCGATCCGACAACGAAACCTGGATGCCGAGGCTGAGCGAGTGGAGAGACGCAGGGTAAGGAGGGAGGAGGCCAGGAGAAGAAGGGCAGAGGAAAGAAGAAGACGCCGGGCGGAACAGAGGGAAGAGGAGGAAAGAGTAAGGAGAATGAGGAGTGAACGAAGAAGGTTGGGAGAGGCTCAGCGAGAGGAGGAGGAGAGGAAGAGAAATGGACAGGGAGGACAGACGCCGGAGAGAGGAAACTTCCCGAAGGAGGGTACCGGAGGGTAAAAGAGGGGCTGAAGAACGCCGAGACCGGGAGGTCCCCCATGATAGGGAGGGGGAAGAACCCAGAGTGGTTGGCCCGTTTACGGCGAGGCTCGAACGCCGGCGGGCTCTGGCAGAACGGACGGTGGGGGGCATTATGTTCCCGGGGAGAGAAGATATCCCTTACGACTGCCGGGTGGACCCCCCGTCGTTTGTCTGCCATAATTGTTGGCAGGAGGGGCACTCCAGGTCGGGCTGCACGCGTCCCTCAGCCCTCCATTGCTTCAATTGTGGCAGAAGGGGGGTTGGGATGAAGGATTGCCCTCGGTGTGTTGAGGAGTATGCCCGAAGGAGTGCCCGGAGAAGGATGAACCGGGTCGGAGCGATGGGAGGAGCAGAGGAAAGGAGGGAAAACGCCCCAGCAGCCAGCCAACCGTCCACGTCCAATGGAGGGATAACATCCCCAGCGGGAAACCATGGAGTGGACAGGATGCTGGCCCTGATGGAGAGGATCCAGCATTTGTCCCCGGCACTACAGGAGCGGGTTATCACTGAGGCTCTGCGGGACTCACCCCAGTAAAAGGTAGGAAGGATTGTTGTCTTGGAAGGATACACCTTAATTAGGGGTAATTAAGGTGTAGGGAGGGGGTATAACGAGTAGACATGTGTTGCAGAACACATGTGTACTCGTTGATTACTCGGGGGCACGCGCAGAGAGCAAAGGTAGCCGCGAAAGAGAGGAAAACCGCGCGTAGAAAGAGAATAGGACGCGTTTGGGGGCCAGCGCGCGCGGAAAAGGGCAGTAACGGCGTGGAAGAAAGGGAAGCCACGCGGAGAGAGAGAGAGAGTAGAGCCGGGTAGAGGGAGAGCGCGGATGAGAGGGGTAGCGCGCAAAGAGAGAGAGGCCGCGGGGAAAAGGAGAGAGAGGCGCTTGGTGGCGCGAACGCGCGGAAGGCGGAAGGAGGGACCGAAGAGAGAGGGATACGAATTACGCGAGATAGAGAGAGAAAGAAAACCGCGTTTCCCGAAAGTTCGATAGCTAACTAGGCGCGAAAAGGGGAATTTTGGGAAAATTCCGCTAGTTGGGAAGGCATTAGGAAAGTGGAAGATTTTCGGCAGTTCGCTCCGAGCCTTGGTCGAGAAAAGAAGAAGTAAATCTAATTAGAAGGAAGTAGCTAGAAGAACGAGAGATAGGATAGCGAAATTAAGTACTTTGAGAACAAGGAAATAAAAGGCGAGAGTTAAAAGGAAAGAGAGAGGAGAAAATTATCGTTTTAGGAAAGACGAAGGCATTGAGAAAGAGGAAGGTAAGAATTTAATGTATTATCAGGTGTCGGAGTTAATACGTGTGGGATTGGATTGGTGTACGGGTAGGTAGGGACGGAATTAAGAATATCGAGAAAAAGGAAGTTTTTCTTCTTCCAAAATTTGTTGCCTTGGAGAAGGAGGAAGATCGGAGCCCAATTTTCTTCCCGCCAAAATAAATTGGGAGTATTTATTGTTGCCAAAAACTGGTGTTGCCGAAGATGATTGATGCCAAGGGTATTTGGTGTCGAAGATTTTAGACAGCCAAAGAATTAATTTTGTGTTTTTTTTTCTTTTTTTTGTTTTCGTTTTGTTGCGGTGACGTTCTTGTTGCCAATAGTAGCGGCAGGAGCGCGGGACCGGGAGCAGCGGTGGTCGCCGACGCCATTTTCTTCCCTCGGGAAAATTAATAAAAAAAAAAAAAGGAAGTGTAAAATTAATTTTGAAATAAAAAGAAAGAGAGATCAAGTACCTTGAGTCGAATGACCTTTATTGATTTCCTGCGTTTTTTTTTGAAATTTAAGTTTTAGGGGGCTCGCCACCAATAAATTGAAAGAAAGAAAATTAAAGCCAGTAAATAAACGTTTTGCAGCGTGTCGATGTGTCGGTTAAAATAAAGTTATTGTAGTGTTTTTTTTTGTTAATTGTTTGTCGAGTCATCGGGAATAAACGCGCTAGAATTATTTTATCCGTCGCGGAGAAACCCAAGAGAACAATTTAAAGAGCCCCACGATTCCCGCCATTTTGTCGCCAATAGGAGGTCCAGGCTGTGCGGAGTATCGCCGAGGGATTTTCCGAACTTCGCTGTATTCCCCGAAGTGAAATTCGATTTTGGATCGTAGGGAGATTTGTAGATTAGTGGAGTAAAGAAGAATTTTTTTTTTGTGCGTAGCTAGGGAATAGGCCTATAGGGTGCTACGTCACAGCACATAACTCAATTATGCACATTTTCAAACAAAAGTAAAGATAATTTAAAATCTTTAAAGAAAGAGCATAAGATAGAATATACATATATGTAATTATGAATTAATAATTAATTAATGCACATAGGTATAAACGAAAATTACGAGGAAAATTGTGGCTCGTCATTCGCGCTCCTTCCCTCGCCAATTTTATCCGCGAGGGTGCGTATTGCTATGGCGCATCGAATTTGGCGCGGCTTGGGCCTATAGCATCGGCTATCTCTCTATTCATCTCTGCTTCTACGTGCTATGGGGCAGTGTCGAAAGCACCTGTCCCTCGGCCGCGCAACCTGCGTAGCACGTCAACTGACTGGCGGCTCTGCTAATGAGTTGCCGATGATAACTCCCGCGGAGGGAGCGGGGTCCTTGGAAGCGCTCGTTCCGTCTAAAATCACAAAAAGGGCGAGAGATCGGGGATGCCAGTTCTCGCCACCGACGGAAAGTCGAAATATATTTATTTAAAGTAAATAATTGTCGGCGCACCACGCGCGTACATAAAACGCTTTAGTAACCGCGCGCGTTTCTCCGCGCGAAATCCGTCACGTCGGGACGATTTGCGCTTGCCGCTCGTAAAGGGGCCTAATCGTACCGAAGAGCCACGCTTCTATTACTAGCACACCATATCGCTATACGAGTGTGAGAGAGGGAGCGGAGTTTTCTCTCTCTCTCTCTCTCTCAGCCGCGTAAAATTTGCGTTTCCCGCGCACCGCCTATAAAATATTAATAACGCTTGCCGTACCTGGGCTTGCTATCAGGCGCTGTGGTACGAGCTAAATCTGCCTGTCGGGGTATCGCTTCGGGTCGCCGATCCCAGGGGCCAGTCGCTGCTCTAGGAGCAATAGACTAAAGGACTCAAAACTCCTGATGCCGTCACTACATCCACATGTAAAACTCTGTGGCCGGCACAGCAATTTCCCCGTATCCTTGCACTGATACGCGGGAGATTACCAGGGAAACCTCACGCGCGCATCAGCTTCGCGGCATCTGCTTCTCTTGGACGCCGAGAGGACACTAAACTTTGATTATTCGCGCCCGAAATATTCGCGGACTCCCCACCTTTTCTTTGTTTACCTTTACAGGTAAACTTAGTTCAGCCCGCGTTGGCATTGACGGGCTTAGTGCCTGGTGCCCGTTACAAAATAAATAATTCGTTTGATATTTTGTTGCGTATTGCATGTGTACGCGTGGAGTGCGCAGGTGGAGCGCTGCTGTAATCGTTGCGTATCCACTCGTACTCTGAAATCGCGGTATTTAATTCAATTACTCCACGCGTATTCTCCACGTACGTTGAAAACAGCTGTGGATATATCGATCACGAGAAAGAATCTGAGAATTATATTTCAGAAACTGCGAGTTAAAGAAAATTACAATTAAAAGAGCATGAAAAATTGGAAAGACAACAAGATAAATATCTGCTAAAAGTAAAAACGTGAACAAAGATTGACAGTGGCAGCAAAATTAAGTACAAAAGTTGAAAACTTGTGAATTCATAATTTATTTAGATGCATTATCTGTTCTTTTTCAAGTAAGTGTTATTTAGTTGTATGTATAACCTGTAATACAATGTATTTTGTATGTATATATATGTATATTATTATATTATTTGTTATAATATTATCGCCATTATGTATAATTTGATTAATAACAAATTATTTAATTAACTGTAATCTTTTATTATTTTTAAATAAAAATATAATTTTTGTATATATATATATATATAGGTATAATTTGTAAGGATACGCGAGGTATTTTTTCGCGTACATTACGCGTATAATACGTATTATATCCCTATTGCTATTTCGGCCGATTTTACGTGGACGGTGATTGAAAATGCTCGCCGGAACCGTAACTTGATATCGCACTGACATTAAGCGTACTGCGCGCGTAGAGCGTGTGCGCAATCACGGTTAGTCTACAGTGTTATGAGGTTAATAATGATAAATTTTAAACAGTGACTTGTATTTAGTATTTGTTAATATATTCGTCCAATACAAAGCCTGATATGGCTTAAACTGTAGTTTTCATTAAAACTCCTCAAAGTGATTGAATTAAGATTATTGTCAATATGTAAATAAATAAACAATATATAGCAAAATTGTTCAACTATTCAAATGTAGATTTAGAAGCTGCTTCTTAATTGCTATAAATATATAATATAGCAGTACTATACTTCTCTATATGTATAATATATTTAGCCATATAACTTAAGAGCGTATAATAAAGTCAGTGAGGTAAAATGACTGCGCGTTTTTTTTAAGTCAAAATTCAATTAATAAATGAATATTACCGTTGTGTAAATTCATATATCAACTACTTTTTTATTTCAAAATTCGCTGATTACGTGGGTCAATTATCTGTATTTTTTTTTCTTTTTCTCCGGAACGCTGCGGAAAGCAGCTCATTACCTGGGCACCTTTACCAGGTAATATATTAAATATGCAATGATTCTATTTATTTTATTCTCAAGTTTCTTTATATTTTTATTAATTATTCTAAAAAATGTTATTATTGATAATACGCCATTATAGTTTATTAATGAAAACATACCATAGACAAAATGAAGTGTTTCATAGATATCCTCTAATAGATTGTAATTTTTTTCAACTCGGACATTATCTAATAATTTTTCTCTGTAAAAGGTTTAATAAATACTTTTTACTAAATATAATATTTACTTCGTATTAAGTTTGATACATAATATACTTGCTTCATTAGATGCATCTATATATGATCTTTAATTTTTCTCTGTAGATTAATGGTTATCTAATTATACTCATACTAATCATATAAGCTCATTTAAATTATGTACTTTTTTCAATTTTATATATTTATCTTGTTTATATGTTTAACTTATATGCATTATTTTACAATCTAAAACAAGGAACATGTACAAAGGAATACAAAAGTCCAATTTTGTTACCTATGTTTTATTTATACGATAGCGTGGTTTATCAACAACAAGTAACTTTCATCAACAAGGCATTGTGTATGATACAGAGTATACATCATATCATACTTATAAAATATGTGTAATTATTATTAGGTTCGTATAATTATACAATCAGGTATTTCACAACTTGCTGTCGATTTAAGTAGATAAGTTTATGTTCTGAGCAAAGAAATCATCCGTCATATGTACAAAATTTGAGCACTAATAGGAACTGTATTTAATGGATACTTTTGATTGAGTAGTCTCCCGAGGTATTAGGACAAACGACCGAGACATGGGTGATGAGGCCATCGCAGTTGCAATTTTTTCGTTTTCAGAAGCTGAGTTAAAGGTTGTTTTTCTCGAATGTGCTGTTTTACATAACTTACAAATCTCTCGATGGGAAATATTTGTTGTAAACGAGCTTTAATTTTTTTTTTGTTTTGTTGTTATGACAAATGTCAAGCATATTTAATTAATTTAATTACATCAAGTTATTAAACAAATAACATTATATATCTTTGTTGTGTTAAAAATGTCGAATTTTGTACCAGAGAGTGATGATTTGCGGGAAGTATTAATTTTTTGTTTACATTGTGACGTGGGATCACAAAAAGTTTAAAAAAATTTGAATATTAAACAAATACAAATTTAAAATTTTATTTTCCCGATCACCTCTACCCTAGGCGCGTCGCGTGCAAATTGCGAATTCACCAATCGAAGGGGGGTTCAGTTGAAATAACTTAACATCGCTAATTAAATTTAAACTATAACAACATTTATTAAATAATATAGGGATTCTACAAATTCTCCAATACAAATGTTTAACAAATGACGTTTAGCCGATATCTACGGAGATATCAAAATTTAACAATTTAACTCGACTCGACTAAATTATATATAACCCGGGAAATCACGAACATCTCGAAAAAAAAATAAACAATTTATATAACATCTCGATTTAACTGCACCAACCTAAAAAGGAAAATTCCAAGCTGAAAGAAAATATACAAATCTCGAGAATATCACTGATTCTGGTCCACCGGCTATTAGAGAAGAGAGAGAGGACAATACAAAAATAACTAAAGAACTCACCAGCAATGCCAAATGAAAAATAATAATAATTTAAACAATAAAACAAAATCCAAGTTCCCGGCCCACGCACCTTCTTTAATTTATTTTGGAGTATAATCCTAATCTCCGAAAATAATAATAAATGGTCTGAGCCTCGACTTTTCGGTATGGCTCCTTTCCTTTTCGAGATCGGGCGACGAGTGAGTGTGTGTCCCGCTTTTCATCGGCTCGGAAACTCGATTTTCCCTCTAAAATCCATCTAGCATCCTTGTTATGCATATTAGGCAATAGTATTATCCTTGTCTCGTACATTTAGCAAGAATACACTATTGTTCCCGCCAATTTAAGAAAAGAGGGCGTTACAATCAATTATCCGGCCGCGCGACTATTTAAAGGCTTATTAATTTTTATATCATAAAAAGAAAGAAAACACCACCAAAATTCTCCAAAAATATATAAAAAAAAATCCCAAATAATTTAATAAAAATTTATCAATTATCATAATAAATCAATCAATAGTTATCAATAAACTATCCTCCAAAAATCGTCTTTTATTCTCTCTCTCTCTCTATTCAATAGCCAACACTTGACTATACCAAAAATTCGGGTAAGGAAAATAATAAGTACGCACGGTATATATATACTCGAACTATATTTAGATTATCACGATAAAGGAAGACAAAGACGGGACATCTCGATATTTCTATTAATTCTAATCCCTGGGGAGGATTACTATTCGCCTCCTGGTGAGCAAAAAGAGACTACTTGATTGGTCCTCGACATATTTTCCTATAGTCGCCTCCATATACTCGCACCTTACTTGCAGCTATCTCTGTTTACTGTCACCAGCTGATTCTCCCCAATTGTTTTCCTCAACAAATCAAATAAATTTTGTTATTAACTGGGGATTAAAGTTAATTGTTTTCAACCTGCAGCGATGCAATTTCCTATCTTGCTCGTCACCCGATTTCAAGTATGTATTAATGAAATCTATTAACGAATTATTTTATTTGTCCCAGGAGGACGACCACTCGTCATAACATTTGAAAAAAAGTTCTGCCCACCCGAATAAAGATGACACTTTGAATCAAAAGCAAATGACAGAAATATTAAATATTGTCCAACAAACAATTACTGACCGTTTACAAGGTCTGGAAAAAATTCAAAAGTATGGAGAATGCCACATCAATTGTATGAAAGACAGACGGAAAATCGAAAAAACAATGATAATAATCTATTTCAAGAATCCTAAACGGAAAAATGATGGGTTAATCCGGGATAAGCTTTAACATCGACTGCAAAACCAAATTGATTTGGCAGAAGACAATATTGTATTTGGTGGAATCAGAGTGACGACAAGACAAGTTAATTTTGCTCCATGACAATGCACCTGCACAAAAAGCAAAATCGCTACAGGATACAATTGAAGCACTTGCCTGGTACTTGCCTACTCGCCGTATTTATCAGATTTGGCTCCTTTCGACTACCATTTGTTTTCATCGAGCAAATAGCTGAGCAGCATTTAGATTCTATTGTCATGGTATCCACAAATTGCCAGAAGTGTTTTATTTTCACAAAAAATGCTCACTTCATACCGATATATCCGGCACAAAAAAATCATGTATTTTATTGTCAACAATCTCAATTCGTACCAGCGTATTTTGAAAAATATTTTTGGAAGAAATTCAAAAAACCTTAGAATTTAATTTTGTACTAAATATTAATAGATAGCCTAGATAAGAAATTTATCAATTAACAAAAAAATCATTAAATACTAGAAACACTAATAGATCATATAATAATTTTTCTAGATCAAATAATAATTTATCTTCAGGAAACTATCTCGAATTAAGTAGAAACAAATTCTTTAAAAGCACACGTCTTTCGAATTTTGTTTCAAAAAAACTCCATAATCAAAATTTTCAATACGAGTTGAACTCAAATGATAGACGGTTCGATGGACATCAAAACAAGGATTTTGTTAATCAGGAGAATTTTTAAAGATTGATTCTACGAACGAAACATAATATATCTAAATAATATCGGAACCTCCCCTTCATTTCCATACGTTATAACCTTTAATCTGGCTTTAAAAATACTTATTGACTCGGAAGCAGTTTATAAATTATTTTTAAAACATATTTTTCATACAGATTCGATATTAAACATTCTCTTACTTTTCAATTTTTTCACGTTTTTGAAGATAATACATCTATTACATTAGGCATATTACCCTGGAATTCATCGTACAATTGTTTAGTCGGGCTGACGTCTAAGAGCACATGGGGCCCTAATAACCCTAGGCAGCGGTCGGTCTGGCAGCCCAGGGCTCTCGCGGCCCTAATAGCAACAGCCAGCCACCCATCAGATGGCCAAGCGCACACATAGCCCTAATTGCATCAGCTTACTACCCTTTTGATGGCTACGGGCTTTCACGGCCTTATTAGGAGCGAAATTTCGGCGGACCATCCGGGTCGAGGTAAGAGCCTTCACGGCTCAGCATAGGCTTCCATGGGGGGCTCTGCCAGACCTTATAGACGGAGCGCTGCGCACCAGACGGGAACGTGCATCCGGTCGCGAATAAATATGATTTTGTTCAGTCTCCCCAGAGTCATTATTGTCACTCCCCCCTCCCTCCGCGATCCCAACTCACGTCGCCCGCCGCTAGGCTAGTCGCTTGGGGCTAGTACGGTTGGGTCCCCTCCGGGACGACCTCGAACCTGCCCGACTGGTAGGCGGGCATGATCGGAAAGTGGTTGGTACTCTGAACCCCTCCGAGATACGTCGGTCTTGGAGAGCAAGCACCACGGCACAAAGGAATTTTTGGAAGCTAGTTTTGGAAAAGTTAGAGCTTATTACGAGTGGAGTGAATTCGAGAATAAGGTATTCAAGGCTCTTATTCGAGAAAAATGGACCGCTAACGAAGCTCAATTTAGAGTGTATTAAGAAGGCCTGCATCAAGTTTTTCTTATGAGGACTGCGGTGGAAGATAATAGTTCGGATGGACCCGCTGGTCACCTTAACCGAGATCTAGCATCAAGTATTAGAAATAGAAAGAAAATTTTCTAATGGTCATAATCTCAAAGAGAAAGGCCACGATGACTAAAACTTTAAAGATTTAAAGGAAATAAAGAAAGTTCATATGATCGACGCCGAATCCGAGAAAATAAAGTTTGCTAACTAACAGGATATGGGACTAATAACCTAATTGTTTAACACTAGCTCGTCAACTGAACAACAAGGGCTGAAGAGTAATAATATAGAAGGATTCGTTCTCAATCGAGGCCCTCCATCATCTAATGCTGATTTTGAAGGGTTAACATGCGAAAAACCAGCAACGATCGAGATTATTTTTGCCTGGCAACCGACAATTATATACTTCGAGAAATGAACCGCCGCGGCGCAATTTTGATGATCGAGAGATGACCCCTGTACAACCGGGAATTTAGCAGGTGGGACGCGACATATATATATACGCCTCTTCCACCAAAATCAACGTAGGCCGACACGATCAAACAATGCCGCAATCCTTCAACTGTAATGAATACGAGCATATAGAGTCTGAAAATTTTGAATAAGCACAGAAAGAGGGGAAATAATAGTCAAAGAGAGTGGCTCGATCAAACTCTCCTCCCCCCTTGCTAAACCAAGGTCCGGAAAGAAGTGAAAAGAGGAACCTAATACAATACGCTTCCCAAAAGCGAGCTTCTGCAAATTTCAAAGAAAATACTGAGACCTATTTTATCTCGATTACTGGATTATCATGGAAAGAGTAAGGTAGATCCAAATGAGCCTAGATGCTAGCTGCTAAAATCATGAGTGGGCGCAAAAAATATGTCTCGGTGATAGGACAACGTAAAAGAATATTCAAACAATTTAAATTTAAAAAATAATTTAATAATAAAATATTTATATAAGATATCGCACAATATATCCGCGACTGCGCTTATTCTAGATATTTCTCTCTCTCTCACACATATAGTACATTCGGATGGTCTTTAGCGCGCGTGTCCGCGAAGTATAATAAATCGACTTACTTGTCATGGCGGTTGCTCTATAGATCGCTCCGTAGACGATCCACTTTGCTGGCTACCTTGCGCTGCTGAGTATCTTAGCAGGTACTCGACCGGATGGAAAACTAATCAAAATTAAGCGCATCTGTTGTATAAATCTTCCCTTCTGTTGCAATATCCCGCCCCCCCTTAAGTTTGGGAAGATATCAATTTATATGCCGCGGTAATGTCATGCTCTAATATATATCATACAATTTTATCAGTCCCTTAATGTATAAATTATCTACTCACTCAGTTTTCCAATACCGCCTTATCTAGCTTAAACATATCGACAGCCTACGTTATTTTTGTTTGTTTATTTATTCTTCGCCTCACCGCCCAAAATTGTAGCGGAAGAGAGTGTATCGGGGATAGGGGGGGGGGATTGTAGCGATTGTACATCAGCTTCCAACAATAGTAGCTTGCGTAGATCGGCAGATCGAGTGCCAGGTCTATTGGTATGTTCTGAACTTCATGAAACATTCCTCCCCGTGAGAAACGCTCCGTGAATTACTGCCCGACGGGGACTGATAACGTCCAGGACCATAAATCTTCGTTTGGTGTTCCATCTCCAGGTTGCTTTCAATAGGCTCGCCCCTTTCCTAATCAATCTTCTATCGATTCCCACACCAGTTTCTTGTACGGAATCACGCTTGCCATAGGGGCTTCCGTGCTCAAAATTCCTTCCTCTTTTTCGCCTGCTGATGCGCTGCCCGCATTTTCATCACTCGCGTTCACAGAACGCCTTTCCCTCGAGATCTCCAATAAACCACCAGAATCTCGTTTAATTGTACTGTTCTTCTTATTCTTCTTTTCTCCCCCTGAGATCCTCATTAAATAAGATTAAGGATGACACGTAGTTAACATCCTCTAACTGCTAAGGATTTCCCTTCTTCTTGTACCTTGCCCTCAGCAGTTGCTCGGGTCTTGATTTGTCTCTCAAATTCTAGAGATACTCTGGGAGAGAATAGGCCACATGAATCTCTTCTCGCACCTCACCTTCCATCTGCTCGACTACGATGCTAGCCGACTCTGTGACCTCGATCAATCAAAAGGGCGTGGGCGAAGTTGGCTTGCTTGACAAAATCTTCTTATTTACTGGTGAAAACTCTTCCATCATCTCCTCACTGTAGTTAATGAACTTCATCAGATGCACTCGTCGGATCTGAGAAGCTCTACTGCAATACATCGACATCCTCTTCTGCCGGAAGCTGCGCATCTTGCGGCACGTTAAATTCTCTCGTCGGTACAATGCTTTAAATACTCAATATGTACCTTCGTTGGTTTTCGATCAGCCTCTTCAAGCAGGAACTCTATCACTCAGTAATTCCTTGATCTTGAAAGACTCAGTCAATTTTTATGCAAATTTGATTGAATTTCCATGATTCGGAGATCGATTTTTCCTTAAATATGATGTATATCGAAACTTCAAGCATGCCCACCATTTGTTAAGTAGACCCCGTAATGCCTCTGACAGCTAACGAGAAAGGTTCAGTTGCTTACCTCCGGCCGCTTCACTCCCTGGCTCTCCGTGCCTCGCAAGCACTTGGTTATATGATGTAATGGGTGCGTCTCGCACGGATATATATATACACATATACAGTAATCTTATATTCGTATAAGGTACCGTTGAGTGCTCCCAGAACGCGCAGCAGTTGCTCTAAGGTTCGAGTATTCTCATCTTGGAGCCGACGGTTGTTTCGACCATTCAGTCGAGCACGACACCCAAGACTTCAGCAGAGCCTCCGTGGTGTAACAACAGAAAGAACGTAAACTATATAAAACTTGGTTGATTCTTTTGCAAATCAAAGCAATGTGTGATCTCCAGATAAGACCTGCGTCTAGCACAACATCAAGGCTTTTTACACTCTCAAACAAAGACACGACAGCTCCCCTCCCCCCGCCAGAGTTCAATAGAATTGAACCCGGCCGACTCAATGTCAGAAAGGAACCTGCGAGTTCCAAAAAGAATCGCAGACGTCTTTCCAACATCGAGCCTCAAGGACGCAGTTGAGGCCCAGTCCGAGACTACTCGGGCCGCAGCTGTTACGTGTCCGGCTCATGCTTCGAGGTTAAGTCGATCCCTAGAAAAACTATGGTAAATCTGGAGGTCGTCAGCATATAGAATATGTCATACACCCGTAGAATCAAGACCAAGCTCATTAAAAACGGAACAGCAATGGCCCTAACACAGAATCCTGAGGAACGCCAAGCATTGTGGATAGTCAACAAGATTTTATTGCCCTATCCGAGATGATTAGTTGCTCTCTCCCAGACAGATATGCCCAGATCCATGTCAGCACACTTTGTCAGTACCCATATGCTTCAAACGGTTTAATAGTAGAATGGGGCATATTCTCAGAGACCACAGCATGAACCCTACTGCCCTCTCTCCATCGAATACAGAAATTACCGCGTCGATGCCAAACGTACTTAAAGCCGAGATCACGCGCAGTGTTTTTGCACGACGAGAACGCACTATATTGACCTTGACTTAACCACAAATTTGTAAAAATAGTAGGTTATCTGACATCAGACATCGCCACATGTGAGCGAGAAAATACAACATCTTCAATAGAGAAGGCAGTAAAGACTGCCTCGCCTTCAAGACCAGATTAGCAGCTTCCATTGTTTTAAGCTGCACCCTAATTGATGGGATTGACGTTTGGAGTTTTTCACCAACCCTTCCATGTTAACTCGCCATTCGCGCCTCGAGCTGCACCGCAGAGACCAGGTCATCAGGTACGAAGCAGGGGAACACAGAAGTGATGATGTCGAGCGCGGCATCAGAGAGCAAGACTCCTGAGCCAGCACAGTCAACCACCTCCGTGACGACTAGCTGAATTGCATCACCTACTGCCGAGGCGCCCCTCACATCATCCTGATGATTGCTCAAAATATGTCCGGAAACCACGAAAGCAGATTCATTAAAATGAATATTGCTATTTCTATTGTTTTTGTTGTTTTCTGTTATGTTTAGTGTTATTATTAATTATTAGATTAATATTGCTCGTTTTAGTGCAGGTATTGGTTTTAGTTTTGGTGTCAAAATTTTGAGTAAAACTATTATTAATTTCATCAGCTCTAGAGCTTCCAGTAGTAGTCCGCAGCCCCGCCGATACGTCCTCCTCTAAATTTAACGTCCGCATTAAATCATCTTAATAACGACATCAAGCGTTCTAATAGTATATTATCAACAATTATTATAACGAAAAGATTATAAATATTAATATTACATAATTATCTGAATTTTGGTTCTAATGTCTTCCGTACCTACTGTATTCCATTATCTCGAGATCCCTTGACGCCCGGGAAATTCCCGGTATCCAGTCGTGTGGCAACCAAACATGCTGCAAACTATGACTTTAACAGAACATCATTAGTTAGTATCTCCCTCATAATTTGATTGCTATAGTAATGCTGAATATTTCAAATTAGCTAATAATGGTATATTTTTTAATATTCATAAAAATTATCAAGAAATTATTTCAACTATTTAAGATTGTTTCGAAATTTTTCAGAATCCAAAGTTTTATCGTCAACGATCTAGATTGCACTCTTGTCTTTTAAAATGTGTATTTTAGTGTACAGCTTTGATATTTCTAATTTATAGGTATGTAATACCTACTTTATAGAATGTAATGCTACACGAAATAATTGTTCTATGTATCTTGTCACGTGGCGGTTACCGGGTGGCTAATTTCGCCCGGCTCCCAGCCACCACGCGACTTAAGGACTTTCCGTCCTTTCCTCCCGCTCGATGTCGTCGCACGGAAAATCCGCGGACGCGGCGGAGCAAGCCTGGGCGCTCGCTGCTATAGGGAACGCGAAAATAGGAAAAGGCACACAAAATAATTACGCGGATGTTTAAAGGTTAAATCACTAAATTATTTATTATAAAAAAAATTATTACAATCAAAAAAAACCCGACAATCTGGTCGACGCTATCTAATAACTTTCTCTCTCTCTCTCTCTCTCACTCTCCCGACGCGGATGATCGCGCGCACACCGAACAAAATATATATATCAATCCCACTTACTTTGGCGGCGGCGATCTTGAAGTTGGCGGGAAAAACGCCCTCCGCTTTGTTGTTGAAGCTAGCGCTTGTTTCGCCAATCTCAAACCGCAAGGCGAGATCAAAGCGTCCCAAGGTTCGCTTGTTGACTTTGATCCTTGCTCCACCAATCTCTAACCCGCAAGGGCGAGATCAAAGTGTCGCAAGGTTGTTTTCTCGATCGGCAGGGGAGTGCACTTGCACTTTGGTGCACCGCTTTCACTCTCTCTCTCTCTCTGTCTCTTCTCTCTCTATCTATCTCTCGCTATCACTCTCTCTAAATACTATAATAAAAACTTAGACTCGCGTCGCACGGAAACGTAGCGCTTCGCCGCTAACAGTCTCGGGAGGCACCGTGTCCCGAGACACACTGATCCAAATCGTGCGATCGAGCAAGGATCGAGGGCCGATCGCGCGCCTAATTGCCCTCTCCCCTTTATTAGCCGCCGCGGCCCGCGCGCTTTCCCGCGCGATAATTACCGCGGTGACCACGGCGAGATACTCGTCGCAATCTATAATGTTTTATGTTACTTTTGCACCCTGCAGCATTCATGTTGTTTAATAGAAATAAAATTTACATAATATAATTAAGTTTTTCATTTAAAATAAGCTCTACCTGGAAAATTGATAAATTACCAAAACTTTCGGTATAATAGCTATTGAGATCTATTCTAGAGTAAATTATCAGTAAATTCAATTAAGGAACGTGTTGGGGTTAAGGTAATAAGGAGTTTTAAAGTTAATGTTTTGTTTCTTTTATTTATGAATTTGCCATAAGGCTGATATAACGTTTTTCTACTAAGGACATTTACAACAGAGTGACCATCGCGCTTTGCATTCGATGTAGCGCGTGGTTTACTCACACATACATGTTATAATATATCTAATACTCTGTCGATTTTGGCGGTATTAGATCAGTACACTAAGATACGTAGTTGAGGACTATCACCTACTGTTACATATTAATTAAAGAAATAATTATAAATTTTAGCATTTTGTATCTAACAATTACTATTGTTAAAGAATTTACATAAATAATATTTGCAATAATTATTGAACATCCATTAGAGCCTCAATCAGAGCCATGTACTCATTGAACTGAGTACACCATTCACCCGCTTGCTCGGCCGACGCGGCCCCCGGACCCCGAAAACACTGCGACCGGCGAGCTGATTTGCTTCCGACTTTTATTGGAAAGACTACAGAGACTGCATAAGAGTGCAGAAGAGTTCATAGAAGTTTTAATTCCTGTACTACGAGTAAGCAACCCCTCGCTAAACCTTGAATCTCATAATATATAGTTTAGCAAAAGCGAAAGATTTTAATAATTTTAAACGATTTCAATACGAACAAAATAGTGCTAAAGAGCTAAGGATCTTCCTTAAATGATCTACCGTTATACATATGGTAGACCATGGTCAAACTTGGTATCATCTTGTGCACTATATAAAATGCATATGTTGCTATTCGCAAAAGTCTTCAAGCAACGATGGCTTCCCAAGTCGAAGCACGTGGTATTTTGCTAGAAGTACGAGTCTATTCGCAGAAAATTCAAGACATTGAAGTAATTAAACATAAAAGTAACAAAAACAAATTAGGGCTACATAAAAATCGATAAGAGCTTTTATTAGATATACCAACGAAGATAGATCCCCTGTATATCTAACAAAAAACATTGTTTACAAACTACAATTAATATAAAACTAAAATTTAAAATTATAATCTTTACATTTAAACCCTATATTTTCAGATGTTTTATTTATATAATATTATAATTAATAATAATAAAATGTATATTAACTTTACATAAACATTTTTTGTGAAAAATCAATAAAATTGCTTGTAAAAAGACAGAATGATACAATAACTCGTGGAATAATTTTAGAATTTGTTTACTTTTTGAACAGTTTTTCACACAACTCTAAGGGGACTGTCCTCTTAACATTTCACCTTTTTTACATTTTATTTGTAAATAATTGTACATGAAAATATAATATATCTTGTAGCACTATATAAAGTGTCATAAATACTTATCTCTATAAGATAAGTTCATTTTTTTTCGATTTGAATAATGCAATTTACAAAATGCATTTACTTAATGCATATCTGTTGTCCTTTTCTCGCAAATGAATCAATTATTAATTGCAATCATCGTTTAAAATACAAATAGTTTGCCTGCAGAAACTGCATCTGAAAATGATACATCTACATACTCGCCTTGTAGTCAAGAAATTCTTTTCAACAAATTAAGCTTAGTTTGTATCAATATATTAATATAAAAGTAAAGACTACAATGTAATAATATTTTGAAATACTAGTATACATAATCTTGGCCAGGATTGGCCATTGCCGCGATTGGTCCCGAGGGGAGGATCTGCGCCCCTTTGTCTCAGTGTGCCGCTACAGATGTTGTTTGGCAGTCATGAGCAGTTGCAGAAAAAGATTTTTTGGTTTTTGGCGGCCGTACCATGCGATCGTAAATAAAGATTCGTTTTAGCAGTCGTTGTGTGAAAACGTAGTCGAGAATCGCGTTGAGAAAAAGAAGTTGAGCAGAGTCGTAGACGTGCCATGACGCTTAGGAAAATACACAGAACAACGCTGTGACGACGCCGCCGAGCGAGCTACCCTCACGTAGCTTTTGGGGATCTTGGAGACTTGGCCCACTGAGTGAAGGCGACCTAGGATCTCGCTCACTCCTCCGAGATTCAACAAAGAGCGATGTAGCCGACATCGCTTCATCTCCCGTATAAAGAAACTCGGGCCTGGCCGGGTATAATCTTCCGGCGGAATAGCAACGCGGGCTCTTCCCACTCAGGGTGTGGCGTTGGTAGGTTCCCATTGGGACTGCGGCTTGTGCTCGGGACAGACGTTCATGAAAGCAGTAGAGACTAAAGAGGGGGGCTGCACAATGCGGCACTCCTCTCTCATCCTTACTATCATTCGCCAAGTCCCATAGGACCTTCCCATTTAGGAAGCTCCGGGGGTTCTCGGGATCGGTATCGGGAACTCGGCCATCCCTACTACCTCACCATATACCTCTCCTTACGACCGGACGTGTCGGCCTTAGAAGCTCTACTGCAACGGGTCTCTTAGCAGTCGTTCATCGCTAAAGCCCTCTCGTGCGCCTTACTCCAGCGCAACAGGTCCCTCCCTCACACCTCGAAGTTACTAACTGCCGCTCTGGCAAGGGGGACCCTAAAATTTGTTGTCTTGGGAGCAGAAACCGCTAATGAACTGGTCCAAAAACTCTCTTCTATCTTGGAACATGTCCTCCAGTTCACGTCGTCAGTCTCCCTCCAACACTATGGGACAGTATCAGTCGTCAAATTCCACCTCAAACGTCGCTCAAACTACGAACTGTTTCTTCATGTTTCGGTACCACTTTCGTTCTCGTTTCAGAAGCATGAAGAACAATGCAAAGAGAAAGCACCGCTCCGTATAGTTGCCTCTTTCGTGGAAGATGCGGAAGCCTGCTAAAAAGGCTGAAAAGGGCACCACCCGCCGCCGCGCGGACGGAGCCTCAGGTCCCTGTTTACTACACGGCCGGCTGTGTAAGGAGTGGCCTGAGTGCTCCGTCATACACCCTAACCCTACAGTCTGTCCTCCCTCTATGGCATTTCGAATTTAGTGGCCCTAGCGAAAACAGTCATTCATTCGTTAATGTGGGTGAATCCCTCCCTGATCTACCATACAGTTCCTTTTCCCTCGAACTCACCAGCCTCTCGTTCTTGGCAAAGCGACCCTTTTCAGAGAGGCTGGTAATTAACTCTATGACGAACAATTTTCTATAATAAAACAGGATACTAACCAAATAGTCTAAATACTAATTTGGCGAAATTTAAAATCACACGAATCAAACATTATATTACAGGTACACACACAGTCGATCTGCCTCTTCTCCTTTCGGCCGGTCCTCCTCGACCGTACGAATCACCGGAGATCCGCCGGCTGGTACAAGTAGAGCCTCAAGGGCCCTTGGCTGCTAGCCGACCCAGAGCGCGTCTCACCTGCGCGCGTGTTCCCCGCACCCACCTGGCGTTGAGGCCTTATAACCCTTGCTTCAGGACCCGGCCGCAGTTGGGTCTGGTACGTAGCTGCCGCCTGCGGCGCCTCACCGCTAACACCCTCAATCTTGGTTGTGTGCCAGAACTCTTGAAGGAGGCTGGTGGTCAGCTCGCATGCGCCTATGGAGTTCGGGTTCTGGATTGCTGCTAGTGGCGGGGCTAGTGCTGGTAGATGCCCGGCCTGCCAGTGGTGAGGGAGATCGACCATGTCCCAATGGTCAGGGAGTGTGGAAACGTCATAAATGTGATACAACTGTCGTGTAATCGAAACGGTAATTATGCGAGCGAACGTCTACGCAACGCGGACCAATGTAATCTTAACGGAATTCGGATATCGCGTAGCGGCGCATGCGCAAAGCGAGTGACAATTATACATTCGGGATTATCGAATTAGATTGTATACGCGCGAGTGGAGAACTACTGTAATTAGACAATAAAAATGTTTCATGTGATTTTGATTTAATTTTCTCTAATATTTTATTTATTTACACCTTTTATGTCACTCGCATTATACACGGCCGGGTCGGAGATATTTTCTCCCCGGATCTCCCCGTTACAGTGTGTGTGTGTGTGTGTGTGTGTGCGTGCGTGCGTGCGTGCGTGCGTGCGTGCGTGCGTGCGTACGTACATGTATACATCTAATAAATAATTTATATTATATATTAATGTTATAAAAAAGTTTACACTAGTTCTCCATTTATAATTAAATACAATTATAATAAAGTATGGTGGTTGTAAAATTTTGAAACCTAATGAAAAACGTAATAATAAATATACTTGAATGACAACTTAAGTGGCATCTTACACAAGTCTGTCAGCTTACTGGACTTAAATCTACCAATCGATTTTTAAGCTGTAAAGCTTAAAATATAAATAATATACACTTATAAAAATTTAATAGAAAACAAACAGACTTGGTATTAATCACTTTTAAACTAACAAATACGATTCTATGATAGGTAACGAAAACTAAAATAACAAATCGTAACAATTCTCTTTGTTAGTTCAAGAACTAAAGTTAATTTATTGAAATATATTATTAGGGTTAATCAGCAATAGAGATTTAGAGAATAGTTGATCCGTTGTTGAGAGTAACTTATTTTTCATTATCCGTAAGATGTAAATAATTGCTATTACTTTACTAATACAACTACTTGCTATTTTCTGTAATAAATAATTATATAACTATAAATAAGGGTTAACCGATTTGTCTCCTTATAATCAACAATTCATAAAAATCATTTTTCTCGTTATCCGTTCTTTCATCCTTTTTAAGCTAATATATTATCTTTTATAATGAGACGTTTTAATTTAAAATTAAATTAATGTGTTAGTAAATTGTATTAATATTAAATTATATATTAATTGTTAAACATAATGTCTTAATGTAATTTAAAATTTTGAGACTTTTCTCAACTAATAAACATAGTTCTTAGGTATCAATACTAAATTTAATAAATATTAAATATGTTAATGTTATGATGGAGGCCTCGGGTCACCTGTAACATGGCTGCTTGTGATCCGGCGGTTTTGGCGCGAATGATTAGCGCCGATCGCCGGATGATCGACTGGCAGTTTGGTTTGCCGCGCGGGTCCGAGTGCTCTCCTTCCGTCGTTATCCCGCAACCCGCGATCCGCTGAAAGCCCCAGGCCCTCCGTGCGCGGACGTGCAAATATTGGTATCTCGTGGCTCTTGAATGCGCTTATCGCCATCCAGCACCATCTCCAGAGCCGGCACCCAATACCACCCGGGGTCGGCTGCCAGAGGCGAGGCCGTCCGGAGCGTCCGAGCGGGGATTGTGCGCCCGGGCGCGAATAAACAGTAATTTTGCCCAGAAGCTCCGAGTTGTGATTATTGTGTCCTCTCTCTCTCTTTCTCTCGCTCTTCTCGAAAATGCAAGTTATATTTATGCCAAAACTGCGATTCATCTGCAATTTGACTAAAGCTTGATACGGTGCAATTATATTTATAAGTATACTTAAGATATTGCGTTTATAAATATGTGTTTTGTGCACTATATTGTAAGTCATTTACAAATAAAAATTGATCTATGTATCTATCTATCTTTCTAATATTTTATCAATTATTTACAAATAAACATTTATCTAACTATCTATCTGTCTCGGGTTAGAGAGGGGGGGGGGGGCATCAGTAGTATGTGGTAGTCATTTTTGGTGATATTTAATTCGGATGTTGATGACGATTATTCACTTGAAGATCTGACTTTAATCCGGAAGGATCGTAATACTAGAGGATAGGGAGTTGCACTTTGTTTGACACTTCATTACTTATTAGCCATATTTGCTTGTCAGCTAAAATCTGAACTGGGCTACCGAGTCACATTAAATTTAAGCCTAATCATTTTTCTATTATATGTAATTATGGTAGCAAGATTACTATCTTTAGTACTTGGTCATTTGAATGCTGATCTATTATTTATCTCTAAAGATGCCACATTTTCTCTAAGATTACTTAGCTCCTCCCTCTCGAAATAAAGGTAAACAGATTTGAATTCGATTTAAGGAGAGTCGCTATCCTGTTTTTTACTTCTTCAAAAGAATGCTTTTCATTTCTTAGCATTTCTAAAGATACTAACATGTATATTCTTAGATAGTAAGATATTACACCCCACCAAATGAGATTTTTTTTCACTTTCCCGTCTGAAATTGATAATATTCTGTTGAAATTGATAATATTATGTCTGCGCTGTTTTATATCATCTTCTTTTTTTGCTAACTTTACATCACCACGATTTCATGCTTTACTCAATTGGTGCACCCAAGATTCTAAAGGGTTCCTTTAAAGATACGATGAAGCACTTGACTGATACGCTATTGTACACTAGATTAACTAGATACACTGATATACTAGTGTCTTTTTACATAGGAATACGGCTTTGTCTAATATTATTTTATTAGTTTTAGGTATTTTAGCAACGAAAAACTAATCAAATATAAATGTTCTATTGGGAATAATGAATTAAAAGTTAATAAATTTTCGAATTAATTGTAAAAATTGTATTTATTAAATATACTTACAACGAATTTGATGTTGAATGTGAAAGTGAGCATTTTTTTATAAGAAGGTTTAAAGCAGAGGCGATAACTTCATTCTGAAAAATATTTCAATTTTTAAGGAAAATGTATTTTATTGATAAAAATTTTTATTATTGTTTACACGAATAATATGCATGACTCTAATATTTGAATATAAATAATCAAGATGATGAATAAGTGTTAGATAGAAGAAGTTAGAAATAAACAATGAAAAACTACAACAGTAAAAACAATAGTAACAACGGCATAAACAAAATTTTAGCAATATAATAAAGCTTTCGCGAAATAGATGCTGCCGCTAAAGAATGTCGTTAAACAGCTGATCAAAATATGCAGACTGCTGGAGTTTATACTTGCGAAGCTTATTCTCCGTTACACTTCTCCCTGTTTAAAAGCCCGTTTCCGAGAAATCAAAATCAAGGTTTGTATAGTGCCCCATTCTTACGCAGCAGGTCAGGAAGCTTAACTCTAATCCGAGAAAAGCGATTTATATTTAATTTCATAATTTTCTCAGGGGCGAGTCCATCTATTGCGTCATTAAATTGTATTTGAGCCTCGTGACTGCTGACTCAACGTCAAAATCCTCGGCGAACAACGGCCCCCAATCATGGCCCGCTACCAACAACAAACCCCTCACCATTGATGCTCTTATAATCTCTGTATCTGAAAGAGCAACAGATATATTAGGGGATAGGTACCTCTATTGTAACATTAATTATGTTCTGTTTACTATGAAAAGGTGCAAATATATTGGCAGCGAAGATTACCGTATCATTGTTCTCCAGAAGGATGACGTAGGACCGTGTTACATAATCTACAAGGACAGCTCAGCCGCGAGTCTGCGAAGAAATGCAGCATCATGACTGGCAGTACAAAAATCAGCATTCAGATCATCGAAAATGATCTTATGACTATAATTCGGGCGTTAATCGCCAGAATTCATCAAAAAATTTAGATTTCCTCGTAAATGAAACGTGAGGGGGCCTATACACAACAAAAATTAAAGTATGCTCAGAGTTACGATACTGCACAGAGCAGATCAAGTACTCGAGCACCCTTTGCCTTCTAGGCCCCTCAGTGTTTGAGGCAGAGAGCACACTTACACGGAATTGCTTGTCGACATAAAGCGCGACTCCTCCACCATTAATATTGCGATCTTGCCGGACCATAGAAAATCCATCAAACCCATTGACTTCATCTATGATACTAGAACCCAACCAGGTTTCCGCTACACTCAACAGATGATAAGTAGGATGATCGTGTAAGCACCAATGTGAGCACCCCTAGAGCCTCCAAGAGAGTTCATATTTATGAAGCCCGCCCTTAGGAATTTGTTACCCCTACTGCATCTTGCAACTTTATCCTTATTATCCTTATAGAGAGAGAGAGAGAGAGAGAGAGAGAGAGAGAGAGAGAGAGAGAGTATAGATAGTGACAGTGAAGGTGGTGCACCAAATTGCAACAGTAAAAGATTGCATTGTACTGATGATAAGGCGAATTTTTCCTGATTGGGTCGAAGAGTCGCAGCCCAACAATTTTAGCATTGTCATCCAAACGATTGAATTATCCCACAAAGCTAAGGATCGCCGCTACTATACATTGCGTAATTTATTATTGCAATTTTTTTATTACACGAAAAGTTTCGCACTATTAATGGTGTACATTGGTTTTACTGGTTTTCAAACCCAATATTTTGAAAACCATGACTTTATCAGTGATAGTATAAAACTGTCCATACGGATCTTCTAGGTCTGTTTTTTTAATTTTTCTTTTTTAAATACTTCTTATTACGATGCTATTCTCTAAGTATTATTTTTTCTTCAAACTTTTTTCTTCTAATAATAATAATTATGAATAACAAATATACGTTAAAAACGAATACCAAAGATTCATTTCAGTTACTCTCAATAATTAGTAATTTTCATTAAAAATATATATTGTATGATTGAACTGTATCGTATGTGTAGTAGAAAAAATTTAAAATACAAATTTTATTTTCTTAATACATATAAAATAATAAATTAGAAATAGTTGTATGAATGTATATTATACGTATAATATCTTGCTTTGTGGTATTGTAGCACAGACAAATTATATCTTAGTATATTTTTAACAATAATTTTTCATTTCTTAATAATTGTTTTTGTATTATTAGAATAAAATTTTTGTTTTTAATAATGGTTTTATGGATAAATTTTAAACATTCTAGTTGATTCATATCTCCGAATCAAATTGACTTTTTATCTAACCAATTTTTTATTCTTATCAATTCAACGATTATTAACTATTATTCTCTCATAAAGATAGTGACAATTTCAGGTATACTGATTAAGATTATGTTGATAAAGTCAACTAGAACTTTTAATATTAGGAGCTTCTTCAAGACGTTATACTAGTAATATGATTAAAATAAAAAAATATCTTAATAAATCGTTACCGATGGATTAGTCAGCATAAGAACAGCAGCCCGCAAATGCTTTAGATTTAAAGTTTGTTTATCCTTATAATCATCTATATCCTCTCCTACTAGTGAAGGAGCAATTAAACTAAAGGGCTGTTTATAAAGCATTTGTTGCCCCTCTTTTCGGTAATCATGGTATTGTCGACCAGATGGAAATTTTGGCTGCTGGTATTCCATTTCCTCATTATTGACAATCATGTTTGAAAATGGACAGGCCATAATATTCACTTTTTTTGTTTACTATTTTGTTTACGAATCCAGTAATAGAATTTGTTATAATTTATTAACTTATTATATTAATTCTTCAAAGTATGGCATTAATGTAGGTGAAATGGATATGTAGATATATGCTACTATCACTGAAATATATAAAACCAATAAGTAAATTAAAGATAAAGAATAAGTAAATATACGAACAATAAATTAGACGTAAATTTTTTCTGTAGTATTTAGACAAATTTTCATTATATAATAAATCACATCTAATATAGATTAAAAAAATCTGTTAGCATAATACACATTCATTCATATGTACGTAAAAATAATTAGTTAAATTAAAAATTAGTTTATGTACATTATACTTTCTGAAACATTTTATAATTTAGAATTTTTTAAAAATACAGAATGTAATAAAATATGATATGAATTAGATTAGCCATAATAAAATATAATGTATAGACCAAATATATAACAATATTAAATTTATTTAAAAATAAAATATTAAAATTATCATACCAAAGTCTTCTATTAAAAGCTTTAGGGCGTCGATTTACTGAGTTTAATGTTTCTATAAATTCGTATTATTTTACTATAAAAAATGTTTCATGTTAACCATCAAGAATAAATAAAAAATACTACGTTTAGATGGGTAACGAGGACGGTTGCAGCTGCGCAACCGCAGAAAATCGATATGTATGAAATCACATGAGTTCACCTCTGTATAGTTTACATTCTATACGTTGTGCCAGACAAATTTTATTACACATCCTATTTTCAAAAGTAATAGCAAATATTATTTAATTTCTATCGTAAATTATATAGATACATAAAAAACATCTGATATAACAGTTTTGTGGTATATAAACAATGGTATGTAAAGAAAATAATACGATAGTAAAAATATATTTATTACTTATATGTTTCCTTTTTGTGTAGTATGGTTTTGTGAATTACGCCCTTGAGCTGCTAGTGGTAAGAACGTTCGACAGTGAAACATGGGAAGCTATTAAGTAAGGAATATATTGACTCAATCAAATTATCATATCAGAATTAGTTGCATGTGTACTTGCTAAACATTAAAACATTCAATTCATGTTTTCTATATACATAGCGGCTAATCTTAGTTAGCTCAAGATTTTCCCCTTTTTATAGTCAGACCTTGGAATACGATTAAATATAAAAGAACTATTCTCGATACTTTTCAATTGGTCAAGTTTTCAAATGGTTTACCGAAGAAAGAGGATAGGCAAAGCTGGTAAAAATTAATGTAGAGAAAGACTATTTAATGAGCTTGATTGTTATAAAGATTCAGGTAGTTCTTGTAAAACTAATTTGAAAAGTACGTATGTAAGAGTTGGCGTTCCCGTAAAAGCCAGTAAATAAAAAAAATTGGCTAGAGCGGCATCGTTCGGAAATAGCAGATTTCTCCGCCTATCAGGAAGCGCCAAGATCCCCCTAAAAAAGTGTGGGACTGAGTTAGAAAGGCTCGATAGCCTCGAATTACCATCCGATGATGATCAAGAGGATTGGATTCTCATTCCCGGAAAATCTTGCGATGAGTATCTCATCGTAGTCGCCTCTGTATTGAGCGCGTGCTAGGAGCTTTGACCCCGAGCCGTATGGGAATCAACGAGAGGCGCGAATTTCGGTACGACGCGGCAATTAGCACGTAAGGCTGCAGCATCTAATCAAGGAGACAGGGCAATAAGATGTGCGATCGGCACCCAATCCTTGCTCGATCGTACGATTTCGGCAGTGTGTCGCGGGACGCGGAAGGGTCCGATATTTAGAGAGAGCGAGATTACGTCGCGCATATTTTCTTGTTGTATATTTACAGAGATAGAGAGTGCAAAGAAAGAACGCGTGGTTTCGGGATAGTGTCGCAGTATATACGGCATATTTTTGAGTGCACGGCAGTGCAGTACATATTGAGTTTGTTGGAGGCGTAACTTCTCCCGATTTTTGGTTGAGGAGGCCGTAACTGTTTGAGGTCAAGGTATCAGTTGAGCGGTTGAGATTTTTCCCGCCAAGCTGAGAGTCGCCGCTCCTAAAGTAAGTATATATATTATATTAATTTAGCGCGCGACTATTCCGTATCGAGAGTGTGAAAGAGAGTGTTAGCTTTCGCGCGTGTTAAATTATTGTCGGGAAAATTATTATATTAAATTATAATAAATATTTATTTAATATTTACATATCGTGCATATATTATTTTGCTGCCCTTTTTCCCTGATTTTCGTGTCCCTTTAGCAACAAGTGCCCAGGCTTGCTCCGCCGTGTACATGGATATTCCTTGCGACGATACGCGAGCAGATAAGGACGGGAAGTCCTCAAGTCACGTGGTGGCTCGGACCCGGGGCGGCATTAGCCACCTGGTAACTGACTTAATATTGGGACGATGCGGAAATGGTTCCGGATTCCAGAGTGAATTATGCCTGCAGAATAAAAAACCCGCCTAATAATAGCCTATTCTGGAAGCCTTTAATCAGATGGATTTTGGAATTTAAGAGGCCAATAGCTAATTAAAGTAAAAAGATTTGATTTTGATTGTGCTTGATAATAACACATTAGTAACTATGGAGTTATAAAATGAGATAAACAAATCGAGGCAGGTGCGAGTATAATTTAAAAAGTCCTCCTCGGATCGTAAGTAATCGTAATCGTCGTGTCTGGAGTGAGATGGAGACCGGTTCTGCTAAAACAATGTATTTTTACAGATATCTCCAGTAATTTTTCTAATTACAACACCTATTTCATTTCAAAACACGACTTCATATTTTCAAGCATTTAAGCTGCTATCAATAATGGTCCTACAAATCTGCTGTTAAGTATTCTGACCCAAACATTTAATTTATGTGGATACTGCGATTTATTTTCTCGCAACAAGTAAGGATGTCCCTTTGCGTAATATTTACAATTACGTCTATTCAAACTACTGTCAAGCTGAAAAGTACCTTCATTTGTAAAAACTATGTTTAATGGAAGGTTACGATTTTCATCTATTCTTGTCATCATATCTTCACACGGCGATCGAAATCGTCTTCATTTAGCTTATGAACTAGATTTATTTTAAATAGATGAAATAGCACAATTTTGAGTACATTATGTACAGAGGATTTATTTATGTCATGCTCTTGAGCAACTCAACGGATGGGATTATGCGGATTTCCAATGAATGATAACGGAACATCTACTGAATTCTTTTCATTTGTTGCTAACCTTAGTCTACCTGTTTTAGGTAGGTACATAACATGACCAGTATTATTCAACTTTGTAACAGTATTTTGAATGATTGAGAGTGCAATTGGAGTTCTACTAATCCTAAATGTTTTATTGAAAAATTCACTACTACTCTGCATGATCTTTTCACTTAATGGTAGTTTCTCATCATAAAAATGAATATTTTTTCTCCTTCACTGAGACCTCGAATTTTATTGATAAGATTTTACAATTAGTTAAAAATCAACTTAGATGAAAAAACGTTTAAAAAAATTAAAAATCGTAGTCTGGAATTTTATTACATAAGTCTCACAATAATTTCAAAAGTAAACTGTTGCATTTATGAATGTCTAATAGAGATATTGGGATTACAAAACTATTTAGAATTAATACTGATTTAAGTATCAGTTAGCACACCAATATTGAGTTTTCCGTTTTGTAGGTTTGGGATGTGTGAGTTTAGTTGAAATGTGACATCCCACTATTAGTCGCTAACCGATAAAACATCTATTGGTAAGAAATGAAACGGCTAGAACTCTCGCTACTTTATTTACCACATAAGAAATTCACAGTTGTGACAAAACACATTCCTTCCCCTTCCCTCACCTTTACTCACCTGCACCTACAACCGAAAAACTGCACCCCTAGCAGATGTTCCCATGGCTACCCGACGCCGCCCGGCACACCGACAGCCGAAAAATTGCAACATAAGCGGAAGCTCTTCTAGCAACCACACCGTCCCAGCCAATTATTATTTGAAATAAATAAAACATTCAAAAAACAATACCTTACCAACTGAACTAAAAGAAAAACCCAAACTAAATGTATTTGATAATAATGTACAATATATATTGGAAAATATCTGCCTTCTGCTTTTTTGCTCAGTATTTAATGCTTTATAAAAAGTGTTACAGTGATTGGATTTAGTTCAAATATGAGCCGTTTTGTTCGATAATCTGCTTCACCATGGTCAACAATAGATGGTAATCAATTGGCGCTATATCCGGGCTATATACGGTTCCTCCGCGGTTCGAAGTGATAGAGCACCATCCCCCAAAACACGTAAAGATAAAAATAACCTAGGTGTATACAAACTTTTTGGGCCAAAAGTAAGGTTATCTATTTTATAAAAATGTAGAGAAACGGTAAAATAATTAAATTAAGAATAAATTACTTAATTAATTCTAATTGCCTAAATAAAAATAACAAGAAGAGAAAAATCTTACAAATTTGCAAACACTTTAGAGTTATTTTATCTAAATAAATGAGAGCGCACATTAAGACACGTGGGAGTAACAGAGAGGCCCAGGGGAGCATCTCACTTGCACTTTCAGCTTTCGCGGAGCGCTTACCCTATAAAAGAAAATGGCCCGGGCCATGCAAAATCAGTCTCGCTGTTTCCATTGTATCATCCAGTTCGCACATTTCTCAAATCGACTTCGTGTCGTGAAGGATCTACTAATTCAAACCCAGCTCAGTGCTGTGCATTTATTCGTTCTACCTCATCATCAAGTACTGTTGTAATTTTTGTAACTAACAAGGGTCACCATAGGAGTATAATAAAAGAAAAGTAAGTAAAGAAATATCTTAACATCTACTAGATCATTCACTCCTTATTTTATAAAGATCACAACTCCTTTCGGTTCCTCCTCCGATTCAAGTTGCTGAGACAACCTTGATAGTGGATCGATTCTGTTTCTGTACAGAATCCATTAGGTCCTATTTCTCCCACAGCGTTGCCATACTAAGGACGAGATTTCTCTGTGGGCATCAGCCAATTACCCTAATAACCTTATCCGGCTGATCAACAACCAATTGTACGACTTGTGTGCAACATCCATTTCTTATAAGAAAAACTTCTACCCCTAGTGACCCTCGATTAGGCGTCCACAAAGATTAAGTTTTTATATTTTTATAATACCGGGTTTTGTGAATTAAATTTTCCTGCTTCATCCCTAGCTCGTGTGCTCAGACGCAGGCTATAAACGAGGCATTCGACTGCTAAAGTTTGACTTAACTTATCGAAGGTATGACCTTCATCCTCACAAGGGATGGACATCACAATCAAAATTGGGGGCTCGTCCGGGATTGTTGGAAAAATTTAAGACACAAAACCTTAAACTAACGAACTAACAATAAACACACAAAAAAAATTTTCTTTGAATTCCCAAATCAAATTTCTACGATTTCTAGATCATTCAATATCAAACAAATAATTTAAAATCAATTCCTATTAAACTAAAATCAATTTCTATGCTACGTCGCATCTAAGTTCTATGGAATTTGGAAGCTGGGGGACTGACGTTAATGAAACACTCTAAAGGGATCTGATTTTACTATGTCGGTGTCGTTGTTTCTTGGGTAACGCTGACTGTAAAAAGAAATCCTCCTTAAAATGAACCTTAAGAAGTATATCAAGGCCACCATTGGATTCATCGCGGAAGGTTACTTAAAAAACGATCTCCTTCAAAATGATAAAAACCTTACACAACTTTAGGTCAACGTTAAGTTTAAAATTTCCTGCTCTTTCAGTTTTTATTATCAAAAGTAGAGTTTCCCATTTGAAAGTAAAATTGATTTTGAAATAACCTTTCAGGTAAAGCTCGAAGTCAAATCCAAAGTTATCATTGGATTCCTCGTTAAATTTAACTACATCAATGATCTTTAGTATTTATAAAAATATTATAAACTGTAAATGTTTTTGGGTGTTTCGTTACTATTTGGACACCCTGCATATATAAAAACAATTTTTTGTGGTGAAAAGAAAATGTTTTTGTTCTAAAAATATATGTTTTGAACATTTTATCCAAACAAAAAGTATTACATGAATACTACTATAACTCGTACGTCTATGCAGTGAATTAGCAGATCTTGTGTTAAAAATCATCAAAGTTTTGAAGATCGTACTTTTGGTCATTATCAAAATGCAGTGTATGATTATCATTGTCATTATTATTGTTGTTATAATTATTACTATTATTATTACATTTTACGGGTACTAGGCTCAGAAATACTTGCTTACTACTATTGTACCTCTATTCCTTGGTTAGAAATGAAAATCCCCCATAACCCTTGAAATTTTACTGTAAGAAAGTAGGTAATGTATATCCACCTCTGCAAAATTTTCTAGCTACTTTCATGGATGTTCCATAGCTAGGCGTTTTTATTTCCCTTGATATCTTCTATAAAGATTACTATTGCCCTTAGTATTGTGTAAATAAAACCGTTAATTGTGCATATGCGGTAAGAAGCCCCAGTTTCCAATCTTACTTCTCCAGGTAATTATATAATCGCCTAGCAGTTCTTTCGGCTCCTTAAAAATCAGGAAATTTTTCTTACGAGAATCTGTTACTAATGTTGATATATGAGGTAGAATTATACCCCGCGTTGGATACCCATTACTGCCTCTTCCTTTAATAAGTTTTTTCTTCCATCCCTTGAATACTTCTCTATCACTGGGTATACCCGCTATTCATCGTCATATGGTTAGTGGTATGCCTTATTCTGATAGAGCTTTGTCAATGGTTTGTCTAATGATGCTGTCGCATGTGCTCTCTATATCTGTAAAAGATTCTAATACAGTCCTCTTCATTTTCAACGTTTCTGCAGTGTAATTAATCACTGACTATAGCATATTTCCCGTCGATTTAGCCACAGTATACGCTGCGACGAGTATCTCGTCGTGGTCGCCACTGCACTGGGCGCATGCTCGAAGCCTTGATCCCAAGCCGGGTGGGGCGCAGCGAGAGGCGCGAAATTAACGCGTGCGTCCACGACGTCTAATTAAGGAGAGAGGGCAATTAGGCTCGCAATCGGCCCTCGATCTTTGCTTCATTGCAAGAATTCATCAATGTATTTCGGGACGCGGAAGGGCCCGAGACTTACACAGAGCGACAGCGCGTCGCGCGTAGTTTTCTTGTTGTATATTTAGAGAGATAGAGATAGCAAAGAAAGAATGCGAGATTTCGGTATAGTATCGCAGTATATACGGCGTAAGCTTTTTTATAATTAAAGAGAAAGTTAGATAGAGAGAGTGAGAGAGAATGAAAGATTCAGAGAAGAAGCTTCGCAGCATTTAACGGAGGAGCTGCAGAGGTTCTCCACAGCTTGTAAGCTGCTCGATATCTTTCAAAACAAACTTTCGAGTCGAGTTCCATTTAAGGTAGCTCAGCAAACGCCTGCACGTTCGGAGCTTCCGCTGTTATCAAGAGGAGGGGATGCTCCAACGAGTGTTGCAGGGAAAGGATCCGCGGATTCATTGAGGAGTCCGTAGGCGTACTCAAGGGTACGGTGCCGAAAGAGTCGACTAGTAAGAAGCGGACGGTAGCCGGAGTCATAACCAACAACCAAATGTTCCGACTGAATGGAAAAGTTGTTTGTGCGCTATTTGATCCGAGTTCCATTTCCTTAATTGATTTTGAAGAAGCAGCTGCGTTTAAGGATAAATAGAAACCGCCTCCGTTAGAACATTCTCGAAGTGCTTGATGTTAAATTCGAAGTGGAAAATATCGAGCAAGTAGTCGATCTCAAAATCGTACAAGATATAGGTCACTCTATTATTCTAGGAGTAGATTTTGGTCTCAAGTATGGTTTTGAGTTACCGCTGCTGGAATATTTATGGAGAATTCCTGGTGGGAGATGGCGTCCTTTCTCGAAGATGGGCGAGTTGAGTACAGACTCAAGAATTTTTGCAGAGTGCTGTGGTATTGTTGGGATACGAGATGGAGGGCGGGAACAAGTGAAGGCTTTGATGGAAAGGATACTTCCAGAAACCTGAGACATTCACGGGTTTACGACTCTTATTGAAAATCACATCGACGTCCAGAGTATTTCGCCGGTGAGATACACGCCTCGGCATATGTCTCCCAAGGTTCGCGAGTTTGCTCAAAAGGAAATGAAGCAGATATTAACTAAACAAGATAACCATAAGACAACTAAACGCGATAATTATCCTTTATCGAATATCGATTCGATTGTGGATAAATTATGTGAAGCTAGATATATCTCTAAAGTCGACTTAAAGAAAGCTTACTTTAAGGTGATCTTTACTGAAGTCAGTCGGCAATATACTGCTTTTGCAGTGCCAGGCTCCGGTAAATGGCAATTCGTTCGTTTACCCTTTGGATTGAAACATACGTTAACGACGTTTTGTAGGTTAATTAGGGCCTTGTTTGGACCCGAAGTAGAATTTTATATTTTTCTGCGTTTTTGGATGATCTAATAGTGGTTACACAAACTCTACGGTCGAACCGCTTAGCCTATGGCTAAACGCCAGTATTTATGGTGTAGGAAGGAGGAAAAGTAAATAAAATGCTTCTCGATTGAGCCAGAAAATAAGATTTATTAGGCTCTGAAGGTGGAAGAAAAACCGCTGAAACAGTAAAAAAACCTCCCCCGAAGAATATTACAAGCAAAATTGAAGGGCGCTATGAGCACGACAGGATTATGCCCATAATCGGACGCCTACCAATAAATCGCCGTGTGGCGATCGCAAGTCGTTGGCTCGTCGTTGGTAGCCTCAGCCGGGCGCAGTCACGGTGTTCTTTTCGGCAAAACTGCGTGGCGTCACGTGGCCGCAAGCACGTGGCCAACACGCGGTCGACGTGTACTGAATATGAAGTTCCCGCGCGAGGTTTCCGTGGACCTACGCGATGACCGTCTCAGTAGCCCGGCGTATCCAAATAGCCAAATAGTGGTGGGAGATAGAGTTTAAGAAGGTGGTTTCGATAATACCAGAAGCCGCAACCCCTTTTGAATCTGGTTGGTGGCCCGATTTTGCACGTTTAGAATATTCTGTTATATAAGTGTAAGTAGTTATTAGTGAACGGTGAAGTGTGGAGTAGCCGAAAAGCATGCAAGGTTATCGGCGACCAGTCTGATGAGTAAGCTTAGCCTCTGGAAAAGATGTGAAGTTTATGGAGTAGTATTGCGACGAGTATCTCGTCGTGGTCGCCGCTGTCCTAAGCGTGTTCTCAAAGCCTTGATCCTGAGCCGGGTGAGGGGCAACGAGAGGCGCAAATTTCGGCGCGCCGCAGCAATTAGCGTCAAACTTATAGAGAGCGAGAGCGCGTCACACATCAATACAGTTTTTTCATATTGAAGGAGAGAGGGAGAGAGTGAGATAGAATGAAAGATTCGGATAAATGCTTGGTGTATTTTTGAGTGCACGGCAGTGCATTAGAGTTAGCGTTTGTTTGTGACAGAGTGTTAGCTTGCGCGTGTGTTAAATTATTGTCGGGAAATTATTGTAATAAATTATGATAAATATTTATTAAATATTTAAACATTCACGCGTATATTATTTTGCCACCTTTTTTCCCTCATTTTCGTGCTCCTTTAGCAGCAAGTGCCCAGGCTTGCTCCGTTGTGTTCACGGATTTTTCGTGCGACGATCATGAGCAGATAAGGACAGGTCCTGAAGTCGCGTCATGGCTGAGACCCGGGGCGAGATTAGCTACCCGGTAGCTGCTACGTAACAATACATACTGTCTTCGTTAAAAGAGATCAGCTCTCAAAAATACTTCTTTCATGTAGCAGTCCATCAGCCTTTCTATTGTCTTTAGTAAGAAGGACGTCAAGCTAGGAAGATAATGTTCAGGCCAACAATGAGCCCATGGGTCCCTCTGCGGTCGGTATCGGACGTTTCGCTGCAACTTCGGCTGAAAACGACAACCACTGGGCATGAACAGGCAGGGTCTGTTTGACCTAAGCCCCAGCAGCGAAAGCACATCTGTGGGCAGGTTTACCGTTGGTTTACGTTCCGCGGTACAAGCCTTAACCACCGGTAGCTTTTTCTAGACGGCTAACCGCTGCTGTCTGGTCGGCCGATGATTTTGCCGGCCAAAGACCGGCCAGGAAGAGCCCCTTCACATTCGGCGGGAAAGCCGCCTACGGAGGCGAATACTGGGCCGCATGTGCAGCTCGCGCCTCTTCGCTCGACGCTGTGACGTCGCCTGCGGAGGCATGTACCGGGCCGCACTAGGGGCTCTTGCCTCGACCCGAGCAGGCCACCGCAGTCCGCCGACTGGCTCAGGTAGGATGCAATTATCCGAGGAGCCTTATCCGCCTGCTGCTCTGGCCCGAAGCTGGCTCGGCTAAGAGCCATCACGCGTTTCGCAAACTGCGAATTGACCATGCGCACTTCAACCAGAGTGGCGTCGTGTGGGGCCCCACGCTCCTTCACAAGCTGTCGCTTGTGAAGGAGACAGCGCTCGCGAATAATGTCACTCGTGCTGTGCTTCCGAGCAGGCCGTTGCTGGCTCGCAGCGGCCAATCCCGAGAGGGTTCCGGAGCCACCTACGTAACCTGTGGGTCCGATCGACAGCGCTCCTACCCTCGCAGCGACTTTGCGCCTTCGTATCCACCGATCCCGCTATATAGAGCGGTAAAGTCGCTACAGTGGGAACAGATCCCAATTACCACCCCGGTGCTGCCACAATTCCGACAATAGCAGCGTATACGCGCACTGGGTTTCAATCTCCAAGGTGTCGCGGGTCTTGGCCCCTACCTAGCGTGCGGCCGCTACCAGGCCGGGTCTCTTTAACCTTTGATGACCCCAACGCTTTCGGTATAGGGGCCAGATGCAATTTCGCCCCTCTACTGGCCCCCGTTCCCAGGAAAACCTCCCGTTGGGTTGCCACTCCTCGTCCCACTACGCCCGGCTGTGGAGGAATTTTGGGCCGCCCGACGACGTCACTAAAGGACGCACGGCGCGTACGAGGTACGGGACTCGGTGCACCCGTTATGGAGACGGTGGTAGCGCTGCTACTGTGGGGCGGGACGACGACTGGATCACCCCCTGCTGGTATAGTGCTGAACGACTCGTAATCGTCTAGTGTCAGCTGGGCCTGGCGGCAGCGGTTGTGGTGGTGCCTCCGTCGTCGTTGGGCCTCTAGCTGCCGCTTCGTCGTCATTTTCTCCACGTAATGGGAGGGCGGGGCGCCCACCCTGGAAGAGGTGGTCCTGGTTACCTCTGTCTCCATTGGCTCCGGAGGTAGGGACTTCCTCCCTTAGCAGTCGGTCCTCTTCCTCCGTGGTCAGAGACTGCTGTCGGCCCGGCTACGTGGAATCGCCCCGGATGGACCCTCCTGGGGTTGTTTTCTCACTCGCCCTTTTCTGAAAACAAATAATTAGGATTAGTGGGGAAGGCGCTGGACCTCCTCTCCTGAATCCCAGGGCCCAATCCAGGCTGACCCTATTCCCACTCTATACCCCGTCGCGAGATCCTGTCCGAGGTGACACGTATCTCTTGAGATGTTATACGTGCACTTTGTTCATCCGTCGACCCGAGGATCGGCGTCGTCTAGGAGTCGGTCAGTTTACCGAAAAGCCCATTTGCGGCGTCGGACTGGGTGTGCTCGCGTCGGAGTACCAGGTCGCCCGCTAGGAACGTGGCTGAACGCCGGATTCGGTTATAAGCCCGGCTGTGTCTCTCCCGGGCCTCGTCATTGAAACGATGAACCAAATCCCGGATCAGCATTAGCCGTTTCATGCGATTCTTCCATAGCCTGGGGTCAATGGGGATCACTGGGCTTCCACTTGGGGAATTCGTTCAGGGTAAGCTGGATGTCTCTCAGCCGATTTAAATAACAGGAGTCCGATATCGTATAGAACGCAGTGACTTCGGGCTCATCAATAATGTACCCCCTCGAGACTCCATCCGGGACCTCGTTCAGGAAGCCTCTGGTGTATTCGATTTCAAATTTCCATTGCTGCAGTTCTAGGGCTCATCTAGCCAAACGCCAGTAGGACCTTTTAGGTTTCCGAGCCACTTTAGGGCACTATGATCGGTTCGAGCCATGAATTCATATGCCTCTGAATAGGGCCGCAGCTTCTTTATGACCCACAAGAGGGCCAGGCACTCCCTCTCCGTAGTGGTTTAATTTCTTTCCGCCGCATTAAGCACTTTACTTACATATTCTATGCCGTCAAAACGGCGCCAATGGCGAAATTGCTGGCGTCGCTTTGCACCGTGAAGGGTTTCGAGAAATCGGGCGGCGCCAGCACTGGTGCCTCTCCTAAAGCAGCCTTAAGCCTCTCAAAAGCTCTGGATTGGTCCTCTTCTAAACTCCAGGCCTGACATTTCAGGAGCTTAACCAACGAAATTTTTAGTTCAGCTTCCAGGGGAATGAATCGGGAATACCATCCGACCATTCCCAAAAAGGTTCTGAGCTCCTTAATATTGCGGGGGCGGGGTATTGTAGAACGGAGGCGACCCTCTCTGGGTCTGCCCGTAGTCCTTGGGCATCCATGCAAAATCCTGGAAAGATAACGCTCGAGCAACAAAACTCGCATTTGCCTTCATTGATCTCCAGCCCTGCGTCAACTATCGTACGGAGTACATACTCTAACCACCTCAGGTGTTCCTTAAAGGTTTCTGTTACTATAATGAGGGCTTATAATTAACCGAAAACGTACGGTTCGACCTACAGGCCAAATAGAGCCCTCATTAACTGACAAAAGGTCGCGGGAACGTTCGAAAGGCCGAATGGCAACCGCACAAACTGCCACTGACCTGAGCCCTGCACCGCGAAGGCTGTATACTGACGACTACACTCTGTGAGGAACACCTGGAAATATGTCTTTCTGAGATCGACCTTCGAGATGTATTTGGCCCTCCTAAGCTTGCCTAATATGGAGGATTATTATCTAGAGGATATGGGAGGATATTATATAGAGGATAATTATCCTTTCGCGTAAATTTATTTACATCTCGAAAATCGATACAGAAATGGTAACTGCCCTCTTCCTTGTGGATAATCACGAGCGCGCTACACCATTCACTAGCGCTTGGTTCTATAATGCCTTTTTCGAGCATCTGTTGGACCTCCTTCTGAGCAAATTCCAAAATCTTTGGCGACATCTGCCGGGGCGTGTACCGAATCGAGTTCGCGCCTTGTACATCGATGTTATGTTCAAGAAGTGTTGTATAACCATACAGTTTCCCAGGCTTTGGGATAATTGACTCGACCAGAGCTCTTACGCGCTCCCGCTGCTCGTCGGGGACCTCGACTATGCCGATATATTCGCTCATGATGGTTGGCCTTTGCTCAAGCAGGTCCTTTTCTACAAAACTCCGCCACTCTCTGCTCGGGACTCGCAATTCTCCCCCGCCTAGCTGTACTTCGATGCCCCATCTCCGAAAGAAATCGATGCCGAGAATCATCGAGTGATCCATCTCGGGAACTACCCTCAACTCTATCATCCTCTCCCTATCCTCAACGGAGAAGTTCACCCGAAGCACGCCCAGCGCCTGCTGAATGGTATCGGAGAAACCTCTTACAGCGCATCGTCTCTGATGAGAGAAACCCAGGCTCCGGCATCGAACAATGCCTGTAGGTTTTGCTACCCCAGTCGAACCGTGAAGAACCTTGGATTGTCTGAAAAGATATCGGCGATTTCCTGGGAGCAGAAACGGCTAATGAATTGGCCAAACATTTCGGTTTTACTTTGCACCATGAAGGGGCAGTATCGGTCTTCGAACTTTGCCTTAAATGTCCAGTCAACGAAATTCTTCTCAAGGAGCTCAAACCATTTTCATGCTCCTTAGGAAGGACGGAGAACAGGGCGGAAAGGAAGCACTGCTCGGTATATTCGTCTTTCTCGTGAAAGATGAAACGGCCTGTAAGAAAGGCTTCACCATCGTCCTTCTCTTCCCCCGAAAAGGTGAGCGAGGCATCTCGAAGGGCCTTGTCACCTACCGCTACACGCGGCTGTAGTCGCATAGACGAAGTGGGAGGATTTCCCTCGTAGGGCGTAGCCCGTGGATCGCTCCCTTTCATCGCTCTCGTACCGCGACCGCCGCTCCCGAGACCTAGGCATCGGTTGCGGAGGGGTTATCGCCTCCACCATGATTCCAGGATTCAACGAGGGAAGCGAATCGGATGAAACCGACTCAGTCTCGATCCCGGAGCCTTCCGATGGCGAGCTCTCCACTTCTTTATATGCGGAAGTGGGGGTGGAAGTCGTGGCCGCCAGCCAACCACCAGGTCGCCACAAATAGACCGCACGATGCTTGCGAAAAGCACTTCCTATATCCTTATTTTCAACCACAGTTTTGCTGTGTTCGAGCCGCACACCACCAACTGTCCGCTCCAGCTATCGCAGAGGCCCTGCGGCCGGCCCTTGTGCCTGTACTCCCGAAAGATCAAAAACCCGTTTGTGGAAATTCATACCGGGCCATAATGAATCGGAAACCTTGAACCAGGCTATCTGTTGGGGGAACTCTACCTCGCCTGGCTAGAGCAAGAGGAGTGCGGGAACTCCTACGGGTAACACCGACTCGTCCAAGCCTCCGCCCCTAGGCGTAGGAGGGTCCCCATCTGTGATTGAAGAGCCTTGCACCAAACTCTCCTTTTGAGCAGGACTCCTTGCGGGGACTCTACATCTCTCACCTTTAGTCCCTTGAACGATTTGTGGCGTTTACACCACAGATCTTCGGAAACTAGTGGTACGTTGTGAAAAATTGCCCCGAGTTCATCATCGTACCCGGGGTGCTATGGGACGTTCAAATTCGGTCTGGCCGAACAAAGCTTCGACCGCCACCAACGTTCCCGTAGCTCCTTCTCGGAACCTCGAAAATTAATGTCATTGGCTATAGGTTGCCAAATCTGCGTGCAAGAAAGCGATTACTTCTCAACGGAGCTTCCTGTCCGTCATATTGTCCAGACGCGCTTTTGCACGGGAGTGATACTCCGCACGCGTATTCAGGCGCTCCTTGCCACACTCCCTCCTCGTATTGTGCGATCCGTGGCCCTCGGCCGCGCCTTGATCACCCTCACCTTGGGCCGCGCCCCTCGAGGCTCCTCGCCTTTGAAGCTGGTGCTTGGACGAGACGTCCATTTTGCGGGCTGGCTTGTCAAAGTCCAGCCTCCTCTTTACAGATAGAGTCTGCCTCCCCCCCTCAAACCGACTTTTCACAGTAGCCTATCCCCTCACTCCACAATTTGCCCTCCCTCTAGGGCGTTACGCGACTGTAGGTGGATTCCCTCCTATCTACCCTACTATCCTCTTTTCTCTATTACTTCCTAGCCTTTCTTTATCGTAAGATCCTTGTCTTAAAAAAGGACGGTAGTCTACTCTTTGACGACAATTTTAGACAATTTTTCTTATTTGGACAATACACTAACCAAACAGTTTAACCATTTAGCGGCATTTAATATTACGCGTACCTAACAAAATTTCATGGAGAATACACGCAGTCACTCGGCCTCTTCCCCATAACCGGCATTCCGGGGTGTCCGACACGACTTTATCCCTCGTAGCCCTCCCTACGGGGTTTGCACTCTATTTCGGACCCATACCCTTTAACATATATAAAACAATTATGATAGGTTACCCCATTGGCTCGGGAGTGCCCTTGTGTGTCTCCAAGACACACTATTGGGCACGCCCGTGCCAACAGCCTAACAATGCCATCACTCAGCTCCCCATTCTACCAGCCTAGTTTGGTTGCACTCCAACCAAACTAAGAGCGCGTGCATGCTCATACGCCCTGAAAGGACGCTTGATCCAGGCTCGCACGCCTAGGGACGAAGAAGCAATACAACACCAACAACAATACAATACAATACAACAAACACGTCAGGTTTTCCCCCTACTGATGTGCAAAACAATAGGCGAGAAAAAGCATAGAAAAGGAATAGAATCTTTCCAAGTTTAATTTTTCTGGCTCGGCGGGCCACACAAAGGTCCTAAAGCCTTTAAAAAAAGATGAAAAGAAAGAGGGAAGAAAGAAAGAAAAACAAGTTTCTTTATTAAAATTCCAAATCAATAATTTAAATTAATAAATAAAAAAAATTATTTAATAAAAATATAAATTAAAAGAAATTACAAAAGATTTAGTTGCAGCTTACCAGGTCCCTGAAGGTCCTATGCCGCAACCAGGAAAATCGGGAAATAAAAATTGGTTTGCGACTTTTAATGCCGCAAGAGCTCTTTGCCATTTCAATCCGCAGCGGGAGGGGGAGTCTATCGCATCACCCACGGGGAGGCATCGCCCATCCGCCACGGCATCTCGAGAGCGACTGAGCTACCAATGGCCCGGGATCAAGTGAAAATTTTAGCGTCTAGTCGCCGCGCCGCTCTCCCACTAGAGTCGGCGCGCCCCATTCCGCGCTCCACGCTCTCCCGGGAGCGCCTTCTCGTCTGTCCTAGCCGCCACTCTCACCTGGGAGTCTCTCTTGCCCCGTACGCGCGCCTTCTTACCAGACGCCGCGCTTTCTCTCCCCGTTGAGTGCCCTTACCGTCTCACACGGGAGTCTCTTCGCGTGCAACCATGGAACTGCACTTAGGCTCCGTGCACAGTACGGAACATCGCCCTCGTATGTGCCTCTAACACGGTCTAAAGACCGTTGATCAGGCGCAACCTATATAACGCTCGCGCACGGTGGGCCTGGGGCTCAAAGGTGCTTCGCGAGCTCCAGGTAATATTGACCCGAAAGTGCTCGTAGCCACACGCAAACTAATCTAATTATCGCAAATCTCCCGGTGATCGGCGTTTTCTTTCCGGCTTCCGGCTGATTCCCGCCGCCGCGCTGACGGAGCCTCGAACGCCCATTTACAAATACGCTGCCGTGTTACAGACAACCCGAGGGCTTCATCAGAACTTTACACCAACAATGGCTTTCGCCGTTGACAGAAACAGGTTGTAATCACTTGGCGCTATATCCGGGCTATATGGTGGATTCGATAAAACCTCCCATCCGAGCTCCCGTAGCTTCCGACGAGCCATCAACGAAGTGTGTGATCTGACGTTGTAATATATAGCGCCGATTTATTTATGATTCTTAAACATCGTGATATATACTAGCATATTCTGAACCGAAATTTCACCTCGATATAGTACAAAACTAACAACTAGAACCTTCTATAAAACAGAGAAAGATGCTCATATCCACCCAATTAAATATTTCATTTAACATTTAAAAGAAGTTATGTGTTTTTGATATTAAATTAAAATAATTCGGTATTGAAATAAATAAATACGAATTGTTTATAGACATGATGCTGCTGTTAATATGGAAGGCCAATTTCTAGTACGACAGATTTACGATGATGAGGTTACGTATAAAATTATTGCTGCTGCGGTCAACAGATTAAGTAAGATTAAATACTAGTATCTAAAATAAGTTTAATATTTTTTATTAATATTTAATATTTATTATGCTTGAATATGTATTTTGAATCTTCAATAAATTTATTATCTTTCAAAATAATCATGAAATGTAGATTTTTAATATTTTCTTGAACACGGATTTGTGCTTGAGCACAAATTATTTGTAATATAACTATATTCCATGGAAATACTTTTATTGTCGTATAAATTACGAGACATGTTTTTTCATTAAAAACATTTAGGATGATAAGGTCATGTCTTCAAAAATAAACAAGGTAGACATCGTCTTTAATGCTTAATTTAAAAGTTTTTGAACAAAGATTATTATACCTCCACATACATCTCTTGCTTAATACAGGTAGTAGGACAAGAGATTCTATAACTGTATTTGAACCCAGAAAATGAAATAAATTAAACAATACAATTGAGTAAAGAACATATTATTTATTGAAAATCATAAAAAGTTTGGAGAAAAGCACAAAGAAGTTTAAATCAATATTAAACAATGCGAAAGCATGTTGTTCTTGCAGATCTACAAGATTTTACGGCTGCGTAAACCGGATAACCTCGCTCATCTGGTTTCTTCTTATGCATCTGATCGGCCGGTTTGGGGTGAACCTAAAGAGGTTTCAGTTCCGCAGATGCACACCAGAAGGAAATTAGATCTTTCTCTGTTCAAGGTATTCATCTGTGAATAGACTGCCATCCTGCATAAGGAATGCATCCTCTCTTTCTAGCTTCAGGAGGATAGAGATAGAGTATTTGAGGGGTCGGGACATTACAATGGATTATTCTAGTCAGTCGTCCTCATAATCTTGTTTTAAGATGCGCTGTAAATTTAGTTGTATGCGTCTGTTATATATATATGTGTGTATCCATCCTTCATTTTATATTATCAATATATTCATTTCACTCATTGTATGTAAGATCTGTGAATAATTACTCTGGGGCTCTGGAGCAACACTTGTTTATTCGTGCCCGGACGGACAATGCCCGCCTTGCCGCACACGTCTAATAGACCCGTAGCACCCCACTACATTCGGTGAGAATGCCACCCGCACGCTATCTCTCCCGCGCGCGTGTTCCCATAACCTACCTGGCGCTGAGGCTTGTTGACTCTGGCTTTAGTGTCCCAGCTCCGCCTGGGCCTGGTACGCAGCGGTCCGCTTGGCGCTTCGCCGCTGGTCCCTGGGTGTTGTCGGGTGTCGGTCGTCTCCTTTTCCGGTGATGTTGGGGAGGTTGGGCGCTCGTTCGCCCCATCGCGTGTGGGACTCTTGTTAATTACATTGTCTACGTATTGAAATCCGACGGAGATACTTTGAAGTTGCTTTCTCTTTAAAATAATTAATACTCTACCTGCTGAATATTTGACTATTTTTTTAGAAAACATGTATGACAGTATTGAGTTGATAGGATATAAGCGGTAAAACCACAAAGATTTTCAAAAAAGCGAAATCTTTTTTTGCTTAAACTATTATTTAAGAAGTGTAACGTGTTGCTTTTCTGAAAAACAGGGGAGGCCCTTCTGTGTCGCGACGGTCGCACGATGGCGTACTCGCTAAATTTATGTGTAAAAAGGTGCCAAGCGAGCGGTCCCTGGCTAACCGATTAAAGACACTCTTTTCCTGAGGACGTCCCGCTGGCCTTGGCGGGAAGGTATCGGTAGGGTCTTCTCTCGTCTGCTTCCCAGTGTAAATCGCAAAGAAAGGGAAAAGTTAGGGCAGAAATAATAAATAAGGGTCCACTTGTTTTATAATATATTTCGTTGCTTTATTTCCAATTCTATATATACAATGATATTTACCCTACGCTAAAGTCTCCGCTAAGGCGACAAGTTGCGTCCCGATAGGTTGTCGGTACGCGTGTGAGTCCGACGGTGGCGGCCAAACTCAACCAGCACTCACACAACAGCGGTCCGACCTCCGCGGCATAATTAATGATCAGCGCGGTTGTTACTCTCTCGGCTCGTCGGTACCGCGTACCGTCCGCGACCAAGCACTCCCTACGCGAGAGGATTTCCTCCCTAGCCCAATCACCGATGTTGCCCTCGGATGATCGACTGGTTTGACGAACTAGAGAGCGATGTAGGAGGTTGCCACCTGTCAAATACTGGAGGCGGCGATGGTCGTTGTTGCCTGTGAGTACCGGAGTCGGCGTTTATTTCGCCGTCAGTGTAATGCTGGAGGCAGCGTCTGATTCTGTCACCCTTCGGTCCTAAAGCGGTGTCGGAGGTGTCGATAGTCTCTTGCTAAAGCGACGGCTGTAATATTGCCCGTCGGTTACTACAACGGCGTCGGTTGCGTCGCTCGTTGATTACCGAAGCGGCGGCAGTTGCATCGCATGTCACTTGATTTTGGGGGAGTAAAGGAGGTCGCAGGTAGCTTTCACTCACTTTAATCCGTGGCCCAAGTTCGTTCTAGTATCCGGCGGTGCTCACCAAGAGCTTCTTCCTAACTCTTCCGACAGCTTTGTTACTTCACTAGCTCTCTCTCTCTCTCTCATTATTGTTGTTAATTGTATTATTGTTTATATCGTTACCCCTCCCATTCCCGAGTACCAACAACGGAGCATTTGGCCGATCTAGTCAAATGTGATCGGATATTTTCCCACAATTTGAGATCAAAGAGAGAGAGTGTTTGTGCGTGACAATTAGCAAAAGTATTATGTGAAGAATCAAAATGAGTCTTTATTCGTATTCAATTATTCATCTATTATATCATATTCAATCAAAAACTCTGACCAAGGGCCGTTCTCCTAACTGACCGCAGAGAGAGATACATGTTAATCGAAATATAAGTAGTCATTTTATTTATACCAAATAACTAAGTAAAAAATGTATTATACTCCTACATTTATTTGAAATCCCCCTTGCGACTCACCTATTTTCCATGAGACAACCGTTTCGTACGGGAGGCTGCTCATATCCCCATAACTAATTTAAATTGAAATCTTAGTCTTTTACTTCGTTAGTTTAAGAATTATAACAGTGTAAGTGTGAGTGAGTCAACGAAGAAAGAAGTGAGTGCAGCAGGAAATGTAATACAAAGCCGCAAACCAACATCCACTCACTTACGCGAGGGCGAGACTAGAACAATGCGGACTTAATAAAAAGGGAATAGTAAAAGGGTAATTGTAAGACACCGTCTTAAAAAAACGATGCTTCTTTTTAGGCGATCCACGAATCAATTCATTCGTAGACTTCTTCATAAGCGTAAAAATGTTGTTCATCAAGACCATGTACAATCTTCGATGGGAATAAATGGTAATCGGAAGGAGCAATATCTGGAAAGTACGGCGGATCGGGTAAGATTTCCCGTTTTAGGGTTTGCAAGTATACCGTAACGGGTTTTGCTTTGGGATAATTTTAGTATGTCTCCCTTAGTACTGTGGCCATTTCTCCTTCAATTTTAGGCTTAAATACATCAATTGCGTTAGATATCGATCCCCTGTCACGGTTTCATTCGGTTCTAACATATCGTAATACAAGACACCAAGCTGGTTCCACCAAATGCAGATCATAACCTTGTCACTATGATTATTCGGTCTGGGCGTCGATATATTGAGGTTATTGTAGTGGATCCATTTTTCGTTGCTGATTACAATGCGATGTAAAAATCCCTTCCGATTCTGTCTTTGAAGTAATCGTTGACAAGAAAAAAAATGCCGCTCAACACCTCTCGGCTTCAGTTTGTACGGAATCGTTAAGCCGATTTGAAATTGCTTATTGAGTATCTCGCAATGATGCTACTAATTTTTTTTGCATTTGGCTCAAGTCTTTAGCAAGTAATGCTTCGAGTTCGAAATATTTGAGAATTTTTTCTCTTCCGCCGCCATGTCGGTACTCGACATCAAAAACACCGCTATTAAAGCGTTGAGACCACTCACAACACGTTCTTTCACTGAGAGCACGTTCTTAGTGAGCTCTTGAGAGAATTCGATAAGCTTCAGCCGCAATTTCCTTCAAATGAAAGCAGAAAATCAACCCTCTCCACAAATGACGAGCATTCGGCTCGAAAACTGTAATCTTCAATCGAGAATACACTTCTGATATAAACACAAATTAAATAATGTGATGTTGTCATTATCTTGACGAATGTCTAACCATGAACATGAAATTTTGTCTATCTCTATTTCAGCTATCTAGTGAAAAACGACTAATAATATTCTAAATGTATTATAGTAAGCTATTCATCTGTAGAATCCGTCTTCCGCTATATTGCATAATCGTGTTAGTTTATAATATTATCTAACTTATTATTTACATTTTTAAAGCTACTTACAATAGCTTATAACATCAAATATTCTGTTATACAAAAGGGGGGCGAGCTTCTCCCTTGTCTGATTAAAAAAAAAGCCTTACCGAATTAATAATTTTTATGATGAGCAACTTGCCTTCTGGTTACGGGACCCTTGTTCATTGTTCTAAGCTGCGGAAGAGAGGTGGGGTAATTTCGCCAGCCAGATTCGAAGTTTAGCGAGAAGCGGACATGCAAGCACTACGCGATAGTGTTGGCTGCTCTTCACATCTTATCTTCTCGCTAGAGGACTCCTCACATCTCGCTAGAGAACGTTTATCTATTGCATTCCGCAGTAACGCTCGCGCACTTGCGCGTTCGAATGTACTTCCTCCTCATACGATCCAAATATCTCCGCGGCCTTACATGACTCGGCTCCCTATGGTGACTTACTAAAGCTTTTATAGTTTTCCGGCCTCGCTTAGGCATTACACGCCGTACCACAGTCTCTCAATCACACTTTAGAATAATTCAGCTCGTTAGGATAATCACGCTGCGACATAGTCGCCACGACGGCATCATGTTGACATGCGGCCTTTTCGACGTTGTATGTCCGCTACAACGACATGCATGGTTAACCACTCATCCGTTGTCGACTTGCCAATAAATCCTCTCCCTTTCCCGCTTGAATGGCTTCTGCAGCATTCCCTCCAACAACAATTGAATTCCCTCCTAATTAGTTTCATTTTTTTGCAGATTGTTCTTCTCTCCTTCAATGTCCTCGTCATAACCTTCTCCAATACAACTTAATTTTACTTGACCTGGTTACTGACTTTATTGTTAATTTTTTCTACTATTTTCATTACAATGTTTTTAAATGTTTTTAATGATCCAATCTCATTGATCATCAGTGAGCGATCCTCGCACAGAGGGGTTAGCGCAACTAATTGCGCTGTATTGACATTTTTAAGCTCCAAGACTTAATTTATAAGAGCATTCATCAACATTTTAGTTGCTAGTATAGATAAAATAGTAAGATTGGTATATTCCAAGCCAAGACTTCTTGTCAAAATGGAGATTAGATCGTCCAGGATTCGCTTGCTAAGATTGAACGTATTGCAAAAAAAGTCAATCGTAGAAACCGAGATGTTCGATCATATTTTAAGGTCATCAACAATGACCTGGAGAGACGAGTCGAACGATGTCGATATCGTGCAGGCTACATTGTATTCAATTATATTCATCGAAGTTTTACAAAGCAAAGTTTGGAATAGTTGATGTTTAAAAAGCCACACGCCGATCTAAGTGTTATATTAAAATTAGATTCATTTATTTCGAAATCAGAAAATGCAGATTAAATTTGAAATATTGAATTTATTGCAGTAGAAAATTTTTCAAGTAGACCTTAAGTCTGAAAAGCAGGTTATGTCAAGATATATATAAAGCATTTGAACTTGAAAAAGCTATTATGATTAAAGTAGAAAAAAAATATTGAGCAAACCAAAGCATCGTATATTTGTAAATATTGGTGTACGCTTTGCTTATAAATTGTTGCACTAATCTGACAATATTTACGTTATACACATACATATTGATAGAGTTACTTCAATTTTAAAATTAAGTAATTTAATTTTAAATTAATTACAGGAATTTTTCAGAAGACTGCTACAAGAAATACAGCTATGCAATCTATGACGTAGTACCTGAGACGGATGTGCCTCCGAGAGGCCCAAGGTGTGTTAGTAACTGTTCTGGAGGCATGCCTACTTCCGCAGGTTCTTGCAATCACTTCGGAGGCTCCCTAGAATATTTTATTTACTAGCAGCGGAACGGACAACACACGCCCCGTCACAGCTGCACACTCTCCGACACATAATATACTACAAATCTCCGGCTCGACCTAGAGGAAACTCGAAAAGCCCCGAAAGTTCTCTTGAACTTCTCTGGGGAGTTCACTCGCTGGGACTTTTGGGCATGGGTACGTAAAGGAGGAATATGCGGTCTCGTTGCGGTAACCCTCCCCGCCGATACAAATACAATGATGGACCTATCTTGCCTTCGACGTTCTCTGATTATTGAGAAGAAGCGCTCAGTGGGTTTATTTCCCCTCTGCCTTGACTTGGAAAAGCCCCCGTATATCGGCCCCCCAAGTGCCGCGCGCAAGTAGCAAAGGCATGTGTTGCTGGAGATGCCCCGGTCGTTGGTCGTAGAGCAGATGGTATATTCTGAGTTAGATTTCCTCTTTCTACAAACTTTTTTATTCTTTAGATCAGCAACTTATATACAATAAATAAAACACTCATTTTTCTCCGAGTATAAATAAACATAACACAACATGAAGTTTAGCATTCCTATAAATAAATCTCGGTTTTTTATTTACTTAATGGCTATGATCAAAGATCGTTAAAAAATCGATAAACCCAAAAAAATCTTTCAATAAAATTTCGGTTTATTTTGATTCTATAATGCTATCTAACGATGCTGTCGATGAGCTCGTCATCCCGCTTCCCTCGGTTGTCATCTAGCTTTCATACGTCGGTATTTTCGGCAAAGATTTTGATTTTTATCTCTTCTTTTCGGACTTATGTCAATCACTGGCTCCTAGTCTCCATTGGTTGCATCTAAGTCCTGTATCCATGTCGAACAGGGAGTATCTATCCATAATCTATCCATAGGATCATACCTTTATCATGAGTGTTTATTGCTCGCTTTATGCTATCCTCGCTCTATGTCTTTAACTAGGCTGCTATCCTTGGCTCTGTTACTGAGATCATAGCTCTAAAGTTGGAAAGGGCTTTATACTCCTCTCCTCTTATTACTACGATGGAATACTTTCTTTCATCGCTTACAGCTCCAGTCATCTACGTCGCTTTTTCTTTTACTTCTTTAACGCCAGCCTTGCTATGGGATTCTCGCATTCTTTCATTAACCCGAAAGGGCTTCTCTCGCTGGACCGGTCGTGTCGACACCAGAATTTCCGAACTTTCGCTTCACTCTCTATAGGGATATCACAGGGCATCCGTACCGACTTCCGTCCATCATTAAGTGATGTGCTAGCGCTCTGTCTCTCTCTCTCTCTCTCTCTCTCTCTCGACTATTAAGTTGTATGAAGCGTATAGGCTTCTCACGCTGAGTGCTGATGAGGATCTGGGCATACCTGTCTGCGAGAAAGCAACTTGTCATCTCCGACAGGGCCACTAAATATTCTTGGCTCTCCTCGGGGTTGTGTTAGGAGCATTGCTGTTATTTGTTTACATTAATGACCTTAGTCTTGCTCTAGACTCTATGGGTGTAAGACATATTTTATATACTGATGACCTCCAAGTTTACCATAGTTTTTCTAGAGATTACCTTGAGGCAATAGCCAGACATGTAACAGCTCGCAGATTCCTTACCAATATTGAGTCTGCAAGAAGCCTTGGTATTGTACTAGCAGCAAGTCTTACCTGGAAACCACATACTGAATTTATTTGTAAAAGAATAAACCAGGCTTATATAGTTTCCTGTTTTTCCGTCAGTTGACCGCGGAGACTCTTCGTGACAAACTGCTACGTTCTCTGGTCTTTCTCATTTCAATTATTGTTCTATAGTTTACTTAGATGCGTCCCTGGAGCTCAGGACAAGGCTGCAACGCTCACAGAACTCTTGTGTGCGGTATGTGATGGATGCTGGGTGGGACATTCATATCACCCCGTTGAGCCATTGATTGGGTTGGATTGGAGTAGATATCAGGAGGCAATATTTTATGTACTTATACTCTATAAGATATTATGGCTGCATAAGCCGGAGTATCTCGCTGATCTATTCTCTTCTAACGTATTCGATCGACCTATCATGGGTGACTTTAAGGAAATTTCTGTTTTCCGGATGTGCACTGAGACACGAATTAGATCATTTTCTGCACAAGGTGCTCATATGTAGAACAAACTGCCATCCAGAATAAGGAAAGCATTCTCTCTTTCTCGTTTCAGGAGGCTACTGATGACCTAAATTCTTTTTTGTATGTATTATAAGTATATGCGTATGATTGTATCTCATTTCTCACTTCATTAAATGTGTATATTTACATTTTACTGATTGTGCTTGTGTGTATGATGATGTCGTGACTGATAGATATAAAAAAATATGATTTATTTGTCTAATTTGAAGTTTCACCTTTTTATTGCGTAAGCTGCGTTAAATATGTAATGTTGGCGAACTTATGATAAAATATAATATATATATATATATATATATATATATATGTTCGTCGGGTCGCTTAACCTCTGGTTAAACGTCCGTTTTTAAATGAAAGGAAAGGGAAGGAAGGTAGGGTGAAATAAAATAAAATGCACACTTGAGCCAGCTATGATTATATTTGGCTCAGTAGGGGAGGAAAAACCGCCGAAACGGTAAAAAAACCTCCCCTGAAATTATACAGAAAAGAAAGAGGGAAGGGCTCTAAGAGCGACAGAATTATGGCTCGTGCACGAACACTCACGTGATATTGCCTCGGGGCGATCGCCGCTGATCCGCGCTCGCCGGGCTCGTGCTCGTCGTCGGAGGAGCCACCCGATCCACAATGTCGCCACGTGGCCGGCGCCGCGAACGAGGTTAGCCGCACGCTCTCTCGCGAAATACTCTCGAACGCACGCGCGGGTGTTCAAGTTAGCCCGAACTTCGGCAAGGTAGCCCGCGGGGGGCTGCGCAGGTAGGCGATGTCGACGGATTCGGCGAGAAAAAGCTGCAACTGAATTTTAGGTTATAGAGACACGTGGGCGACCACTTGTCTCTCGCTCTTTCAGTGCAACACTGGTTGCGCGCCGGCTGGCGCGCCGACGCGACGCCACGCGCATGCGCTCTCTGCCGCTGCAGAGTTGCCGGCGCGTCTGGCTCGCGTATTCCGCTGTTTCGAGACGCATATTAAATACATTGGCGCCGTGATAATATACACATTCACTCTCTCTCTCTCTCTCTCTCTCTCTCATCGATGTACGACTGTACAGACTCCCCCCGTTGCGAGAGGGGAGCGAGCAAATTTCATCCCGCACTGTTGCCCTTGGTGTCCATTGTTCAGTGGGTCGTGGACTCAGCGGGAAGAAGAGGACACAGCTGTGTCACGCTGCGTTTCAGCACGCCCTTGCTCGTTTTCATGGAAGCAACGCGTGTGTGGCCGTCGTCTCCAGGGTGAACCGCGATGAACCGACCCAAACGCCACTGCATACAAGGTTGCGCCTTGTCTATGAGGATTACGACATCGTCCGGTTGAAGTTGACGCGTTGTGTGACGCCATTTCTGGCGCTTCTGAAGCTCGCTCAGATATTCGAGCTGCCATCGCTTCCAGAAATCCTGCATGGCCTTGGTGATGAACCGCCACGAAGAAAGCTGGTTCCCTGAAACTGCCAACAAATTTGACTCTGGCAAGGAGTTCAACGGACGTCCTACCAACAAATGCACGGGAGTGATTGCGAGGGAATCGTTCGGGTCCGAAGAAAGGGGACATAACGGACGCGAATTTAAAATCGCCTCGATCTCGATAGCCAGCGTGTTAAACTCCTCGAACGTGAGTAACTGGTTTTTTACGACGCGTCCGAAGTGGTGTTTAAAGGATTTAACGGCCGCTTCCCACAAACCCCCGAAATGTGGCGAGAGAGGTGGATTAAAGTGCCACCTGATTTTGCGTTCTACGGCAGAATGAGACACGTCGCGTTGAAAGGATTCCGACTCGAGGACGATGTACAGCTCCTTGAGCTGGTTATTCGCTCCCACTTGTCTCTCGTTCGATCTCTTGGTGATTCTATCCTTGGGATCTAACTCTAATACGTGGTAGAGGATCGTATCCTCTTTCGAGTTTCACGCAGTGCCTAAAGTTTTGAGCACAGCGTTCTCGTTGACCGCGTGCTCAACGCCTAACTCGCGGATTTCGCTGTCATTTATCGCTGGTCCGTAGTTCGATGCCCATTGTCTGATATTGAACCCGCCGCGTTTTAATAGAGCGATCGTCTCGTCCCGAATTTGTTTTAAACGACGTACGTCATTCGCGCCAGTCAGTAAATCGTCCACATACAGGTCTCGTTTGAGTACCTGAGCCGCGAGTGGGAACTGAGACCCTTCGTCTTCCGCGAGCTGTTGTAACGTCCGGATGGCGAGATAAGGGACCGAAGACCCCGAACGTTACGGTATTTAGTTGAAATGTCTTCGTTTGTCCGTCTTGGCACCAGAAAAGTTTCTGGTACTTTCGGTCGTCCGGATGTAGGAGAATCTGCCGGTACATTTTCTCGATGTCGGCAGTCATGACGTAAGCGTAAGTCCTGAAGCGTAGTAGATGCTCGAAGAGCTTGTCCTGTATCGTAGGACCTACTACATCGAACATGACCCGCAATTTAGTCGTCGCGCTTGACGACTTTATGACAGCGTGGTGAGGCAAATAATATCCGTCGTCGCTACAATTAAAATAATAAATACAATGCTACTTATTGTAGCAGCGGCATCTCGTAGCTTGGCAGGAGAAATCTCGACTGTTCAGCTGGATTAAATCTCAAGCGGGCTATGATCTCCTTGACCGTAAATGAGAGGAATTAGGCCACCACCTACAATCGCAAACTCTGCTACACTGTCGTGTACTGAACAATACGCAATCAACTATCTCTAAATCTTGCGTTCTCTCTCACTCTCTCTCTATCTCACTCTCTCTTTAATTGTCTAAAAACTTTAATAATGTGCAACGCACTCTCGCTCTCTCTAAGTTTCGGGCCCTTTCGCGTCCAGAGACACACTGATGATTTTGTGCAATCGAGCAAGGATTTAGGGCTGATCGCGCGCCTAAGTGCCCTTTATCCTTGATTAGACGCCGTGCGTTCGCCGCGTAAATTCGCGCCTCTCGTTGCCCTCCACCCGGCTCGGGATGAAGACTCCGAGTACACACTCTTAGCACAGCGGCCACCACGACGAGATACTCGTCGCATGTTTTATTTTTTCTTGTCGGATTCGTATGCCTATGTGTGTATATTTAAGTGATGGCGGCAGTGGTCACCCATCCAGGTAGCGATCGCGGGCAAAGTTGCTTTACTTTGCTAATCGGTCGCTCGACTAAACGACCACGACGATGCAGAATTTTGCTTAATTTACGAATGTGAGAATACGAGAGATAAATAGATATTCATCTCTTTTTTATGTACACAAAAAATATAGTTATTAGAATGCTTTATCGGGTCACTTGTAAAGAATTAGATTAGACTTATAAAATTACAGATAAATCATAGAAAATAATTTTTTTGAGAATTAAAAATATTTTATGAAATCTATTGATGATATATCCATACACACATTACATAGTTAGTACAATTAATGTATATACAATGAAGTCAATGACGAGTGCCCAATTACACAGGTACATTCTGACATATAAAACAAAGTTTATAGTTTAATCTAAAAAATTCGGATGCAAGAACACATGACTAGAATTACAAAATGATAATGTCTCTTCAAATCATCTCGTCCTCTGAAGCGGCAAAGAGACGATGAACAGCCGTATGATCTTACAGATCTACAAATACATAAAATATTTTCTCTATCTGTCTGCATCCATTTACACTTAGCACGCATCACATACCATCGCATATACAAAACTTCTATGAGCATTGTACCCTTGTCTTTCAATTCAAGAACACATCTAAATAAATTAAATAATAATGATTAAAATGAGGAAAAACTAGGATTACTAAGAAAGCTACTAAGAGCTAGGCTAGAGAGTACACTAATAAGGGTCAGTCCGAGACTGCCAGCCTCAGCTCATCTATAAAGAAACTAAAGTAAACCTGGAAGAATGCCTCACAAAATATGTCTTCGACCCGTGAAGTTAAGGACAATAACAAAAGAGAAAGAAAAAGAGAGAGAAAGAATAGTTAGAGCTCCTTCCTCGCTCTAGATAAAAATTATATATTATAATATATCTCGATAAAAATTAATATTTGTACTAATAAATTCTCTCTTTCTGTCTTTTCTTTATTACATAAAAATATTAAAAATACAAAATTATAATGTAAATTTAAAATTAAAGTTATTGGCTCCAAACAATGTCCTGCAATTATGAATAATAACCAACATCACTTACAAACTGAAAAAGTGACCTGCTCCGACGACAGAAGTGGTAGATGAACAAAAAATAGTGGTCAATATTGACAATCATCGGGGAATATCAGGCATTTAACTAATGAATCTTTTCTCACGTTAACTATGAAGAATACATATTGAGTGCGGTGGTCTTCATCATTAATATCATTTTTTAAATTATAGTGTCAAATTAATTTTTACACTTTCTTCGAATCAAGACGAAAAATAATTAATTATTGGTAATTTTATTTATGTATTATTATAAATTTTAAGCAATAATAATTAATAAATGAATTGATTTTATTATAATTTATATTTGATACATATAATGTTTTTATACTCAATATGATAAATATACTCCGAGTATCTTCAATTTATATGTAATCTTTAGATGTGCAATAGTTCTCAAAAAAGAGAGGCACTTGTTACGCCAAAAATTTTTTGTAAGCTAAACTTTGTTCAGAGCACAAACAGTAGTTGTTCTTACTAAATAATTGTCTTCTCTGCAAGTCTCTTCATTTTACTAAAACTATGTACGGATCAATATGCGATCAGACAATTATTTTTGACGTGTTACATACCAATGGCCGGAAGTATCAACATAAAACATTATTTTACTATTCGTTAGCATGTGAATAGAGTAACCAGACCTTAGCATCTGGGAAGATGTGAAGTTTAGGGAGAGGGGTCATTGTGATAAGTATCTTTCCGTTGTCGTCACCTGACTGAGCTTATACTCGCAGCCTTGACCCAGGGCCGGGTGGGGGAAAAGCAAGATGCGCAAAATTCGGCGCACCGTAGTAATCAGCGTGGGCGGGCCGCGGCGGCTAATCAAGGAGACGGGATATATAGTCGCTCAATCGGCCCTGAATCCTAAGTCAATCGCACGATTTAAAGATAGTGTGAATCGTAACAAATAAGGGCCCGGGAGAGTGGGAATGTGACAAACATAAAAAAGTCCGGAATATGCAAAAGTACCGAATGCGCAGAAGTTATTACAGCTAAGCGCGACTGCGATGAAAATAACAGCAATAACGTTCTGAATGATCTGTATAGCTGAAATAATGCAGACAGCGCATGAAGTTTATCGCAGGAGTATTGCCATAATTATTTGTGTTGAGACGGTAAGTAGGAAAGAAGCAAGTGTACGTTATACAGGTCGCGCATACCGTACTCTGCAGAAATCGAAAATAGCATTCGGTTTATATAATAACACGCTAATTTTGTGAAAATAATAAAACCACCGTCTAGATTCATATATGAATAAAACATTGTGTTTTACAAAAAGCAGTACATACTCTGTTCGATTTTTCTTTTGCTACTTTTATATCCATCTTTTTGAATAAAATGTATGACAACAAATTGTTTTTTTAAATAAATTATTTTAATTTAAGACCTCACACACTCGTGAGTGAAAATACTATAAATTAATAAATTCATTGAATAAATTAAATAAAACTTCGTTAAAAAATAAATTATGAACAAAATACTTTTAAAAATAGCCATAAGTAACCCCTATGCATCGCTATATCACTATTTAATATGAATATTGCATTATATTTTTAGTTGTAAATAAATTTTTTTGTCGCAGGATTAATTGAAATTAAAATAATACATATAAACATAGAATTTGATTCAATACAATTCATACTTATTCAAAAAAATAAGATAAATGATACATAATTAATATAACATAAATACGTATATTTACAATATTTTTTTAATATTAGAAATACCAGCGAACACGATTTTGGAACTATTTGGTCGTATGTTCTTTGAATTTTGTCAAGATTCGGGTTACGATAAGATTCTTCAAGTTCTGGGAGCGACTCCTAGAGATTTTCTACAGGTATGAATGAATTCACTTATTCCTATATTTTTTGCATGTAAAAACTCAGATTCTTATTCAATATTTGAAAGTTTATTGTTTTATCATATTTAGTCAAAATATAATAACATTCGTAATAACATTCTTAGTAAAACATTATTTAAATAATATGCTTCTATAGCTACTGGAAGTATTAAAAATTTAATAATATTAATATTACATGGTTAATACAAAAATAATTTATATTATTAGCAACTTTGTTTATCCAAAAATATAGTTTTAATATTTTTTGGGGAAAAATGAAAATTTTGATTAAGATTAAAACTTACTTATCTCACGTTACATGCTATACATAACATAAGACGTTAGAATTTAGACGTTAGAATGACTTTTGAAACAAATCAATTACATAATCAATAATTTCCATATGGAGATTATTAACTAAATGAACAGGTTTTGTAATTCAAAATGCGAAATATAAAATATTGACGAAATATTGTAATCTTAGTGCGCAACTAAGTTTCCGCTTTGAAACATAAGTCATTTTGTTTTTGCGTCATATACTTTTGATTGTGTGAAATGTCTCATTTTGTACCAAACAATTGTTATTTGGAGGAAGTGTTGCTTTTCTTCTTTCATTCGAAGAAAACGGCAGCTGAAATGCATCGAGAACTCTAAAAAGTTTACAGAGATATTGCTCTAAGTGAAACAATGTGCCATGATTGGTTCCATCGCTTCAAAATCCGTGATTTGGATGTTGACGACTGTTCGCATGAAGAAAGGCCAAAAGCCTTCGAAGATGCTGAATTGTAGGTATTGCTCGATGAGGATTCGTGTCAAATACAGAAGGATCTTGCGTCAGCATTAAGCCTTACCCGCCAAGCCATTTCCAAAAGATTGCATGCATTGAGCAAGATTCAAAAGCAAGAAACTTAGGTTCCTTATGATTTGACATTGAGCGTCGATTTTTCGCTAATGACTAATTGCTCCAGCGGAAAAAAGGAAGAGTTGTCTTCATCGCATCGTTACGGGTGATGAAAAATGGATTAATTACAGTAACACAAAGAAATAAAAGTCATGGGGACAGCCCGGTCATGCTTCTAGATTATCAGCTCGGCCAAATGTTCACGCTGCGAAGGTTGTACTACCTACTTGGTGGGACCAGAGCGGTGTTATTTATTATGAACTATTGAAACTGAATAAAACCAATAAAACCATCAATGGCAACGGTATCGAACTCAATTGATGCAATTGAGTCGAGCACTGTGCGAAAAGCATTCACAATACAAGCAGAGGCATGACAAAGGAATTCTAGAGCATGACAACGCTTGGCCTCACGTGGCCAAACCCGTTCAAACGTACTTGGAAACGCTTAAATGGAATTCGTACACCATCCACCATATTCCTCTGATATTGCGTCGTCCGATTATTATTTATTCCGTTCGATGGTACATGGTCTGGCTGATCAGCAGTTCCGCTCATAGAGATCTCAAAGATATCTCATAGAGATCTCAAGACATCTCAAAATGGCTTGATTCATAGATAGCTTTAAAAGTCAAACAACTTTACTGTCACGGTATTCGAGCTCTGCCAGAACGTTCGGAAAAAGTTGTTACTAGCAATGGGCAATACTTTGAATGATTCGTTTGTAACCATTTTTTCACAAAAAAGTTGCATTTTTATCCAAAAAAAAATAGCGAGAATTTAGTTGCTCACCTAATATGTATTATTGAATTGATTGTGATAAAACATTTTTTCGATACTATTTACGGAAACATCGTCTTAGTTTTAATATAATTTGTAAACTATAGTTTTCTATAAATGATCTGAAAATTGTATGTAGAATCAGTTTTAGTTATAAGCTAGTCAGACGTAATCAGCTAACTCCGTTTTATCGGAAAGTTATCATCGCAGATCCGCTCTAAACAACCTGTCAATTTAAATAAATATTACATTTTACTACAATACTATTAAAATTCATTATCTGAAAATACTGCTAATCCAAAAGTGCTTCAACAATCACCAGGTAAAGTAGGAGATGGCAATTATGTACACATGTGAATAGTGTAGACGAAGCCTAACGCCCCAAGCAGTGGGTTTATTATACTTCTCATTCAAGTTTTGACCTTATTTTCAATGTGTTCAAACCTACTTAAAAGATGTTCCAAATGCATTTACTCTATGTTTCATATAATCAAGTTAAAGCTATAGCAAAAATCTTTGTTTGAGAGATAGTTTTGAGACGCGACAAGGATTCAATAACACATGCGGTAGGTTTCAATTTTTCGATTTCTCAATTTCTTTTCGATTTAGATCAACGTTAAGATAGTTCGGTTAGGACGAGCGTAAGTGATTGTACCATGATTATTTAAAAATAAATATAGGGCAAGTGTAGCCCATTAATTTGACCGATAGAGTTTTATTGACGCGAAGGCGTCGACGCGCGGTTTCCTCCCTTCCCTCCACAATATCCCTTATTATAGAACGAACCGCGATCGAAGAAGTCACGGTTCCTCCGTGGTAACTACAAAAGCCGAAGGGAGGTAATTGTAACATTTAGCTGAAAAGTGCGTTCAGAATCTGTGATAACCGCGATTCCAAAATACTTATTACATTTACAGATATCTTGTAAAGAACCCATGATAGTGCTAGCCATGAACTTGCATCCTTCAATCGCCAATATCTAGGAGTCCCTTAACCGTAGCATTACGCTGTAGGGTGTATTTGAAAGCTGAGATAACGGAGTTTTTGAAAAACTTATTACATTTATAGATATCTTGTGAAGAACCAATGTTATTGGAGACGACTAGGTAATGTTATCCGTGGACATTTGTTTTTGCTTCGCCCAAATGTTATTGTGTCGGATCGTAATACCGTGACGGGTGAGCGGCGGCCGGCCTGCGGCACGACTCCTGCAACCTCCAATTCTCCATATCCACCTCACAGTCATTCGACTTTCTTGCCTACTTATTGTTGAGTATTTCGGCAGTCGCCAAATGAGCATGCGTATAAGGGCGCACACGGTGAGACCTATTACTTTCCTTCGGACGAAAGTGAAACGAATTCAGCGAATTTCCTGAAAAAACGGGAAACTTGCCTCCACCAGACATGCAGTATGTCACAAGTAATTTCCCTTTATCGGTAGTTCCTGAATACACAAACACAATAATGTTTTCTCCTGACATGAGTTCATCACCGATGTAACATATTTATTGTTCGAAAAATGCGCACCGTCGGTAGCTAAAAGTTGTTGATCACATATAATATTGCTTGTGTGCTGTCGAATTAGCACGCTCCGAAGATAGTTCATGCTGCCACCAGACGGTCGAAATCCGAGAGACTCCGTTATCGCAACTTCGCAAACTTGGTAATTTTTTCAGTTGGCAACTGGCTGGGCAGCTGGCGAAAAGAAACGCAGTAACGAGTTTTAGCAAAGAGAGAAATATTCCTGGGCCGCTGACAAGATAAGACGTAAAGTCAAAATATTGAACCAGAGGGAGGTTTCACTTGATCGCCGACGAGAGGAGACAACTTCCCTGAATTTATTGGTAAACATATACAAATACAAAACTACATCAACTAGTACAAGCACCTGAAGAAGTGTTGATGTAATTACTGGTCCTTACCCACTTTCTCACTCCTACTCTTCTTTTACTCTCTTTTACTCTCTTTCTCTCACGCAGCAATTGACACAAAAGTCATACTGAAAATAAGCTATCCAGCACTACGCGACCATATTTACTTCTGTCGCTTTGTTTGCTCTTCAGCACTCGACAAGTAGCTCTAAATGCCATCGCAGACTAAAAAGTAAATACAAACTATATGTTGAAGAGTGATTATATAGACATGATCTGATTCTATAACTTTTTATGAGACAGATTATTTTCTATGTAACCATAAAAAACACATTAAAGTAAAAATCATCGGTTCTTTCTCCTTTTTTGACATTAGTCAACTTTTGCTTCCACTATATTTTCAAATAATTATATTAGAATAAAAGTATATTGTTAAAAAATTTAAATAAAAATTTGTTATACTTTAACATATACAGAATCTTGATGCTCTCCATGATCATTTGGGAACGTTATATCCAGGAATGCGAGCACCGTCGTTTCGGTGTACTGAAAGGTCAGATGATGGAGCCCTCATACTTCATTACTACTCAGATCGACCTGGTTTAGAGTATATTGTTATAGGAATTGTTAAGGTAATGCTCTTTATATATTTTTTGTGTATTAACATAATTTATTTTAAAGATATTATTAAAAATTTTTAATAGTCAAATAATTGAGCTGAATTTAAAAAAACGAGAACATCACTAATGCCTATGAAGTGATGTCAAACGATTGTCAAATTGAACTAATATAGACAGCATAGTATATGAATATATCCGCGAAGAACGTAATTGTATTCAATTCATAATATCATGGATTCAATCCATAATAAAAAATTACACATCTTGTAGATACATTTAATTTTGTGTACTAGTTACCGTATTTGATTTTTTTGTCCGGATTTTCACTTAAGACACACAGTTTATTACGTCACATGCCATCACGTGAATGTACTTAAAAAATTATGCTTATGGTAACGTTACTGATTATGTCATGAAATTTAAACATTCGAGAGGTTAACATTACCACATCGATTATTTAGCGTTATAAGGAAATTATTCCAGAATGAATGTAACCACTTAAGAATTTAAACATTAAAATGAAAGTATTAAAAGAATTTTCAGTCAACAAAACTTTACCGATTTCAAAAATATTACGTTAACCTTTAATATGTGGGCCCGCACCCTTTTGTCTCAGCGTGCCGTGAGAGATTGGGTTCGGCGATCGAAGCGAGCAGTCGCAAAAAATTGAATTCAGCGGTCGAAGTGAGTAGTCGCAAAGATAACTTTGGCGGTTGTCGTGTGTGGACGAGAAGTTGTAGCAGTAGTTGTCGAAAGATGTCATTGTCATGAGTCGTGGTCGAGAAGAAGAAGTCGAGCCAAGTCATAGACATGCCGAGACGCCTAGTGCCATGCACGGTTTAGTGCAGTGACGAAAGGAACTTCGTCAGAAAGCCGCAAGCCACCAGTGGAGACTTGCGCTACTGAAGAGTGAACGAAGGCTACCTACAACCGCCCTCACTACCCCGAAATTGGATGACGAGCGACACAGCCGACGCCACCGCAGGCATCAGCGAGAGAGACCACCGAGGCTGCCTTATCACCCGAAGCCGCTTCAGGGCCGATGGGAGAAGTACTCTAGGCCGCTCCTAGCGGCAGATATTGGACACGGCCTTCAGCGCCTGACGAACGGGACTGCCCATTGCCATCTTCAGCCCTGATAGATGGGACAGCCAATTGCTGCCTTCAGCGCCCGATAGACGGGACAGCCCATCGTCGCCTCTAGCATCCAACGGGAAGCAATCGCCGACGCCGCTCTACAATCCAGCGAGCGAAGCCTCACCAGAGTTATCACCCGTGAGTGGGCTTGGGAGAAAAACCTCCCGTGCGCGCGCGGATTATTTGGTCGCGGATAGGACGCGTTACTGACGGGCCGAGTAATTATCAACCGCGCCGATCGTAAAGTCAGCAGCGGAGGTCGGACCATTTTTGCGTAAATGGTGATCGCGCGCGATCACCACCGACGGATCCCTACGCGTCTCGACAATGTGGTCGGTATGCCACTCACCGCCGTGAGTTGATTAGCTTCGGGAAATTTTGTATCGAGAGTAGACAATAAAAGTGAACATAAAAGTAACATATTTTTATAGAAGTGAACCCTTTATTGTGATTTTTTCCCTTCCCTGTTATATTTATTGAAATCGAGAAAAGCTCGTGCCAGTGTCTTCCCACCGAGGCCAGCGGGACCTCTCCAGAAGAAGAGAGAGTCTCCATTGGCTAGCTAGAGGCCGCTCGCTTGGCGCACTATTATTATTATAAATTATAGCGAGCAAGCCATTGTTAAACTGTCGTGGGGCGGAAGGGCCTCTCCTGCGTCGTGCAGGAAAGCGATGCGTTATAATTGTCACCCAGCATGCCAGCATATCATCGGTGGCCGATCTTAACTCTTTTCTTGGGAAGATGGCTCAAGCCATCCTAATTTCACCCTATTTGCTCCATCATCGGAAGAATCGATAGTGGCTCCTATGAGTTGGTCCTCGAGCTAGAGAATATCAACAAAGTGCAGTCAGTTGAGCTGGCAGCCTTGGGTTAGAATCACACCCTGATAACCAATGAGATCTTATAATCAAAAAATTTAATGAAAGAAAGGGGGGGGGGAATTGATGAGAAAGTCGATGGACTGGCAACTGGTATGTCCGACAATATACTAAAATTAAGTGCACTTCAAACTAATATTGTAAATAGTTTTAACATAATAAAGGTGGATAATAATAAGTTAACACGGGCGCTAAATTTAGAGAAGGATGAGTCGTCGGGCCTGCTACTACTACCGGGAGCACGGGAGACGATGACAACAATAATAGTTTAAATCAAAGCTGTAATATCAAAAACTATATCTATATAAATAACCATAGTGATCATCTTAAAAACATTAAAAGTATGCAAAAGTAATCACACCAATAGTAATAAATATAATACAAAATATAATAATAGCTATAGAAACAGCAATGTTCATTTCAAGGTTTCGGCTCTCGAAGTACGCGGTCATATTTTGAACAACGATCAGGATGATGTGCGAGGGTTTCGGCAGTGGGTGATCCAGCTCGTCATAACGAGGGTGATCGATTGTTCTAGCATGAGTGTCTCGTCCTCTGATGTTGCTCTTGACGTCATCACTTCTATGCTCCGAACCTTTATACCTGATGACCTGATATCCAGGGTACAACTCGGGACACGAACGGCGAATTTACATCATGGGTTCGTGAAAAATTCCAACCGTCAATCCCATCAATTAGAATGCAACTTAGAATAATTGAATTGTCTGATGCTAGACAATGCACACCTTCTTTACAAATTTGTTGTTAAGCCGAAGTCAATATGGTGCATTCAAGCAGTGCAAAGATACTCAACACGATATCGGTTTCAAGTACGTTTGGCATTGACCCGGTAAATTATTTATTAAATGGAAAGAGGGTAGTAGGACTCATGTTGTAGCCTCTAAAAAGGAAACGTTCTAGTCGTGAAAATACTCTATACAATGGGAAAATGCTTTGTCGCTGGTTGCCGAAAGTGGAAGAGAAAATAATAAATATAAAGCTGCAGAATGTGGGAAGTGTGGTAAATTTCTCAGGCTGGGGTTCATGAATATGAACTCTCTTAGATGTACCAGGGAAAGTCACCTTGAAAAACTTCGCCTTTATTTACATAATGAGCCTACTTATCATCCGTTCAGTGTAGCAGCAACCTGGTTGGATTAGAGCATCCTGAATACTGTCATAGAGACTCATGAATTATCTGTAATTTGGCAGGATCGGAACGTTAACAGTGCGAGAATTGCACTTTATGTTGATAAGCAATTTCGTCTGAATGTACTCTCAACCTCAAATACTGAGGAGCCTGAAAGACCAGGGGTGCTGGAGTACTTAATCTATTCCGCGCAGAATCGTTCCTCTAAGCCCACATTAGTGTATATCGTGCATAGGTCCCATCATATTTAATTTATGAGGAACTTCATATTATTGGATAAATCGCAGCGATTAACTCCGGATTACAGTCACAAAATCATTCTCGGTAATCTGAATGCTGATCTCTGCACTGCCGGTGATTAGCGTCAGAGCTATCTTTGCAGATTATCTAACATAGTTCTGCGCTTATAGTACCCACATTTCGTACCTGCATTAATATAATTCTTGTGGAGGATAATGATATGGTGATCTTTGCTGTGAATATAATTCGACTCTCGGAATTTCAGCACAATCTGGCGTGAGTTGCGGAACTTAGGTTTGCTACCACGAGCAAGTGGATCTTTGCATGGGCTCATGCTGGACGAGCTTAACACTCACCTTGCGTGGGTATCTGTGTCAAATATCATCAACGACGGTCGGATACATGCTGTGCTCAACTCTGAGGTGTGAAAGAAGGCTCATTTATTGCCATGGGCCAAATCAAAAACACCATTTGGACCAGATGATTTTCGGATTTCACTGCTTTGCTTTCTTTCCAAAGTGTTTGAGAGAATTGTTCTTGACCAGTTTATGGTGTACTTGGTGTCACATAACTTCCTTGACCAACTCCAAATTAGATATCAATAGCACAGTTCGACTGAGCCTACTCTGTAGAGATTGACTGAAGACGTAAGTCAGGTGACGTAACCGTTACTGTTTGACTTTAGCAAGGCGTTCGACACTATATGTTTCATTCGTCTATTGAACTGTATGAAGTGCATGGGCTTCTCCTGAGGTGTGCTGATGTGGATATGGGCATACTTGTCTGGGAGAGAACACCTAGTTATCTCGGATAAGACAATAAAATCTTCTTGGCTCTCCATCACGCTTGGTGTTCCTCAGGGTTCTGCTTTAAGACCATTGCTGTTTTGCCTTTACATTAACGACGTTGGTCTTACCCTCGAATCTATGGGCGTGAGACATATTCTATACGCAGATGACCTCCAGGTTTACCACAGTTTTTCTAGGGATAACCTCGAGGCAGGAGCCAGACACGTAACAGCTGCGGCCCGTTCCTTTCTGACATTGAGTCGGCCGGCTTCAACTCTATTGAACTCTGGGAAGGGGCAATCGTGTCCTTGTCTGAGACTGTAAAAAGCCTTGGTATTGTGCTAAACGCAGGTCTTATCTGGAGACCACACATTGAATTGATGTGCAAAAGAATTAACCAGATTTTATATAGTTTACGTTTTTTCCATCACGGAGGCTCTTCGTGCCAAAGTGGTGGGTTTACTGGTTTTTCCGCGTTTTAACTATTGTTCTACTATTTACTTAGATTGCTTCCTCGAGTTAAGAACAAGGCTACAACACTCACAGAATTCCTGTGTACGGTATGCAAAATAATTTTTATCTATACTAATAATATAATTTTTAGATGTCTACTTATAATTATCTATTATTTTGTTATATATTCTATAATGTACGCATCAATGTATTTACAAAACACTAATAATACGGTTGATAGAATTTTATGATTATATTGATTCATTTTCGTATTATGAATAAACATACATATGTAATTTATTTATTAGCTATATTTAATAACTATATTATTACATCTCTTTTTAATAATACCATTATTATGTATTAATTACTACTTTTAGTTGTAAAGTTGTGTTATCTGGTATAATACAATACAAGGTGTCGATTAATTCCTTGTTTAATTCCTTGTCTCCAGTTATACCACGCGATAGCTGAGGCAAGTTTACACGTTTTTTCTGCGGTCGCGAAACTGTTAGATGCACCCCCGCGAAGATATAGGTATTTAAAAAATGATAAAAATCCAGCCCCCGCGACTGAAAAGCGCAGCCTACTCGCTACCGCGTAGCTAATCAGAGTAGAAGAAATAGTCAGTCGGAGAGATTTCAACAATTCGATGAGAGGCGCGAGAATTGAAATTGCATGAGGAATACATCGGCGATAGTAATTGATCATGTCGAAGAATCGGCGAAGTTGGCCGGACTGTTTAGGCGTCAAGTAGGCGCGAATGGCGTCTATGCGTGTGGTTGGCAGTTTGGAGCTGTGTGCGAAGATAGCGTAACCTAAGTACAAAACAGATGCTTTACCAATTCTGCCCTTGTTCAGGTTGATGCGAATTCCAGCGGCTCGTAGAGCATTGAAAAGTGCTCTGAGGTAGGCTAGGTGTTTATCTGGGCTGCTCGAGGCAACGATGTCGTCAAGGTAAGCTCGAGCAAAGGGCAAGTTTCGTAGGAGATGATTCATTGCCCGCTGAAGTGACTGGGCGGCGTTACGAAGTCTACCTGCTGCTGAGGACATACCGGCCGAAAGAGAACGAACGCCAAAACGGCCGACTCCGGCGTGGGGAGTTGTCCCACGTATGCCGAAAGTTTGTTCGGCAGAGGCTTAGTGCAGTTTCTAAAGAAACGAACTTATTGAGCGTGGCCTGATTGCCGAGACTCATCTGTAGCGTTGAAACGGAGGCTGATGAGGCCAAAGGGTCAAAGTTCAAGACTCAGGGGAACTGCCGCTGGCGCGCCGTCGTCTCGGCATGCGATATTGTGGCGAAGATGCCGAGGTTGCGTCCTGCGGACTGTGGTGACGGAGAGTGTATCGGCTGCTGAGAAGACTTCATGCGAGAGCGATGACGAGGATCGCAACAACCTCGAAGAAACCGTGTGGGCGAATTAGTCGAATGGCGGCGTTAGTCGAAGCTCCTGTGCTCTCTTAAAGTACGGGGTGAGGACTTTTGGAGATCGGAGAGTTTTCGCCCTAGAGCAGGTTAGGCAGGGATTTCTCAGGTTATTAAAGGAGCCAGGAAAAATTATCACTCCGAAGTCCAGTATAATTAGTCTTTATTGTTTGTATAAAACTTGAGCTGAAAGCAGCGTCTCGACGCGTCTCGAAAGCCGAGCAGGGACTGACCGTCCCGTACATGGCAGTGATGACTTTAGTCTTCCGAAGGCGCTCCTCCCGTCAGCTAGGTAGCGCGGGGCGTACAGGGCGTTCGCGTGAGAGCAGCGGTCGACTGGGTCGGCTCACGAGCGCATCACATATTCACCAAGAGCCCCGGGAAAGTGATTAATTTAAAGACAACCTCTGCCTCCGCGATCCCTACTCGCGCCAACCGCCGCGAGGCTAACCACTCAGGGCTAGTTCGGTCGAATCTTATCTATTGATAGGTGACCACATACCTGGAGAACGAGTAAGCGTGTGCGAGCGGCATGTTTGCCTTGGGGAGGAAATACCACGTCAAAAATGACGACCGTGACAAGAGGCCGGCGCGCGAGCGGTCGCTTGGGAGAAGTGACCAAGGTGACACATCCGATCATCTCGGCAAATTTGCCCCCTTTGCGGCATGAGCTAACGGTGCACCGCATGCTGGCTCTGCGACCATCGACCACGTTGAGAAGCTGGTAACCGACTGGTGCGCTGCCCAATGGGGCCATCAGGGCGTCCGAAAGCGTACTGCGCCTGCTCTGCGATCTTATAGGCCGTGTGATAGAGGTAGACGACGTCACGGGCGCCCAGCACCGCACACGGAGTCTGAACGCCGCCCAGGGCGGCTGTCGGGAGAATGTCTGAGCGCGATAGAGCGACGATGCCCATTGGGGGGAATCGCGGCACCTGCCGCGGGTGAGAGAGACTTCCGGGTCGGAGTGGCGCCTGGGAGAGCGGTGGCGAGGCGGCGTAGGAAGGCGCGCGCCCGGAAGAGAGAAGGCGGGTAGGGCGGAGTAGGGAAAGCGTCATGGCTGGGAGGCGCTCACGGGCCCACTCAAGCCTAAGTCGTCACGGCGGCCGGCCGGCCATTGGCCGGACTCCCAAGGCAAGCGCTAGTACTTGGTGCACCGTGGAAGGAGATCGTTTACGCGGATGATGTGACCGATCCCCCCCCCCACTTTTGTAAATGGCAAAGTGCCCACGTAAGCCATAATTTGATTTTTTTTATGGAAATCAAAACATATTTTTTTTTCTTTTTTTCTCTCTATTACGATTAGCAATTAATTAGAGGTTTTGTTTGAAATTAAACCTATGTCCGTGCCACGTTTAGAGCTGTAGGCAGCAGTGCTGGAAGTGATTTTTCTCGCGAGCATTGTGAATGAGATGAACATTCAAATTGACAAATGCTTTTTCTAGTGTGATTCGATCTTTGATTGGATCCTCCCTTGCGAACTGTATTCGTCGCAAATAGATTAGACAATTTTTAAACATAACTAAGCCGTCCGAGCGGCGATGGGTTCCTTTAAAGGAGAACTCTTCAGATTTTGGCACACGATGCGCCCTAAACAATTTAAATGAAAATGACGATTGGTTCATGGATATGCAAAATATTGCAAAATATTGAATTGAATAATATTTTATGTTGTTTTTTTTAAGAAAATAAAAAAGATTCTCTTTATTGTTGTTTGCTTTCGCGTGCTGTTCCGATAGTTGAAGGTCCTACGTAGAGCTGGCATCAGCTGCTTGGCCCGGCACCCCAAGAGGCTGCCGGCTATCGATTAGTGCTGAAGGTAGAGGGCGCGGCGATGTATTTGCACTGACCCCTCGCCTGTCAGCTCTAACGCGTGGAGGGGTTTGCATTTTCTCGTGCGTAGGAGCACAGACAAAGTGCATTTTGAGTGCATATGTGCAATTGTTATATGAACCTGTGTGTATCGCAACCGCATCGATTAGCGCGCTTAGCGTAAATAATTATAAATCATAATTTATTTTTGGTTTTATTTAATAATTAATTATTTTATATCTATATAATATTTAATATTGATTATTAATTTGTTTTTGTTAGGAAGTGAGAGGAAAGGATTTGCCGTGAAGGTATTTCTTTTTTTGCCACGAAGTGCTGAAGCCACCACACATTGAGTGTGGTTGGACCGTAATGGAGGACCAACAGCAACGGTCCTCCATTAGCTGATTGAGCTGATTGGCTCGCGAACGCGTAGCAGCCATAAACGGATGGAAAAGCGATAGAGTTGTGCCAGACTGATCTTTGTTTTCAAGACGACTATAGCAAATTATGAGAATGCTTATAGCGTGTCATGCTCATGGTTGCCCGGCCCAATCTTAATATCTCTTAGGTGAGGGGATACGATCACAACTTTGATGCTCATCCATTCAAGCATCCTTAACTCTTCAGGAGTTCAAGTTCGTGAGCTTGGAGTTGATTCTAAGGAACATCCCCCAACTGTTTCTAAGCAAGGGGTAGATATCCAGGGAACCTACAGATATCCAAAATATGCGCCAATGACGTTTTGTAAGTTAATTGGAGCCTTGTTTAGATCCGAAGTAGAACCTTACGTTTGTATGAATTTGGACAATCTAATAGTGGTTACGCAAACGTTCGAAGATCATCTAAAATGGTTGGAGTTTATGTTGCGTACGATAGTGGAAGCGGAACTTGATGTGAATCATGAGAAGTGTGAGTTTTGTTGTTCGAGTATACGTTTTCTAGGTTACCTGCTAGATGCTGATGGATTAAAGCCTGACCCTGAAAGGGTCTAGCCAGCCCTGAATTATCCGGCCTCCAGGAACGTATGAAAGGCGCTCTTAATAAAGTTCATGATACTCTTTCTAGAGGGATTGATCCCGATGAGATCTTGGATGCGAACTCTTTTTAGGAGGAGAGGTAAAGACTCGTCGTACCAGACAAGTATAAAGTTAATCATATTTAAGATCAAAATCTTCTCCAAGAATAATACGGTCACCTATATATAATACGATTCTGATATCGACTGCTTGTTCGATATTCTCCACTTCGAATTGAACTTGAAACTCTCTGCGAATGTTCTGGATTCTTCCTGTGACTCCACGAACTGCTAACTACGTCGGTTTCCATTTATCCTTAACTGCATCTACTTCTTCACAGTCAGTCAAGGATATCATGGAACCCAGATCAAACAACACACAAATATCCTTGTTATTCAGTCAGACTGTCAAGTACATTCGGTTGCCAGTTATAACTCTGGCCACCCTTTGTTCCTTATTGGTCGACTGTTTCTAATAAGAGAAAGCGGGATCACACTCAAATATCTCTACCACCCAAACGAACCAACAAGTAAAGCCGGTTGTCGGTCGGAAGACCGGCCTCTAGCCTATTTTTATAGGTCCTCGGTTCTCGAACACAACGTCTCAAAACCTCTCTATTCAGACAGGGCGGTGAGTTCATTTCAGAACCTACAAGCCCATTTTCCGAGGTACCCATAGTCATAGCTTGTTTGCTAGAATATCTGAGTCACTTCGCGGACGCATCGAGCTCCTTAACAGACAGTACAGACTCGCTGTCTCACTCTACACTCTGTTGTGAATCGGGCGCAACTTTCATCAGTTTGCAAGCCTCAGAGAGTGTTTGCAACTCTCCCGTGAAGTTCTGCGATGCTACTAGCGTCTTTTCAAGATGTATCAACTTCCTACAGCACGCCGATTTCGTGTCATCATCTCCAGCTTAACGATGAAGGTTTAGTTAATTGCCTCCTGCTACTCGACTATCTTTCTCGTGCTATTTCAAAGTTTTCCTTCGTTAAAGGCAAATCTGCTATAGAAACGTTCCGTGAAATTAATGCTGTTTTGGGGGACAGTACTCTATCACTTCGAATCACGGAAGAATAGTTTCGACGATTCATAGCCGGTGAAGCCGACACCATACATAAGCCAGCCGGCGGAAAACCTGTGATGATGAATACCGATCAAATCATGGAAAAAATCGAGTTAGACCAACATGTGGCATCTCGTGACATCGTTCAGGAAATGAAAGTTAGTAACCAAACCATTTTAAACCATCTACAGAAGGCTGGATTAAAATAAAGCTTGATGTTTGGGTGCCACATGATTTGACGCAAAAAAACCTTTTGGACCGAATGAACGCCTCTGATATGCTACTGAAACGGAACGAACTCGACCAATTTTTGAAGCGGATAGTGGTTGGCAATGAAAAATGGATCCCATACGACAATATTAAGGGAAAACGGTCATGGTCGAAGGCCGGTGAATCGTCCCAAACAGTAGTCAAGCCGGGATTGATAACCAGAAAGGCAAAACAAGATTTGGGTATTAAATTCTTGGAGAAGTAAGGCCGACCTCTGAAATATCACCAGCGACACAAGTCTATTTTTGATAATTCAAAGTACGAAAGACCGATCCTCTAGGAGACGGCAATACTTTCGAGTGACCCACACAATTGCGGGGCTCTCCGGTTCGTTGCTATGATAATGACGTTCCGTGGTGTTAAATTTAGCTCTGGCTTAGCTGATTATTCGCCCAGTGTCCTTCACTTCTTGGTACAGTACAGCTTCCATCCCGACTACGCTGGCATCGATCTGGAGGACATGTACTTCTGCCTGGTAACAGGACAGTGCAAAGGGTTGGATAAGAGTCAGCTAGATGAAAAAGAAGCAAAGTTACTTCTTATTGTTTGATGGAGATCCTGAAGGGTTATAGTATACATGGGGTTAGCGGATACTCAAAGTATTTAAGGTAAGCAAAGACGCACTTTAGAAGGATAGCCATTAGATTGATGAAGCTCCCTCCATTGAACAACTTTAGAGACTGCACATCTCGGCTTCTCCCACTCTGCAGCTGGCCGGGTGGCTCGAGCGTCCGACCTATGCTGTTTAGCATACTACGCGGTATACGGCATCAAGGTACTTCTCAATGTGTCAGTACTCCTTACAAATAACTAAAATAAACATTTGAGAGTTTTAGCATAGCTGCGAGAGTTCATAAGAAACAGTAAAAGTTATGATAAAATAAATTTTGGATCTTGCATAAGGACAATGTTTCTTTGTATAATCACGCGCTACTTATTCATTTATTGCACTAATTTTCATTAATATAACAGTTAAATAATTAAGATTATAAAAAATATAAAGATTTAATAGGGTTGAAGGGGTTTTTTCATTTTTATCAAATTTTTTAATAAATGAATAGTAGCATAAAAATTTTTGTTAAAATAATTAAAAAATAAGAAGTTAGTAATATTTTAATATTTATTTGTTTTATAGACTGTAGCCAAAAAACTCCATGGTACAGACGTGGAGATGCAAATTTTACAAACTAAAAATGATTCTGATCACGTACAATTTTTGATTACTGAGCAATCTGGTCCTGGTACTATCTCCAAACCCACAATAGCAGACCCAGAATGTCTTTGTATTGGTAAGTAATGAAATAAAGTCAATTATGCTTGAGCGTTATTACAAAAACGCAGTTAATTCTATTATTAATATTTTATTGCTTTTGTCATTATTTTTTAATATTATATTTCATTTTTTAATTATTTTTATTGTTTATTGTGGTAGAAGGCCGGAGTGCATTCAGTACACCTATACGGTTTGACGAACATCACTTGCTTTTTGACATATTCAAGAGAAAGCAGTTTATTTTCTTCTGCTATGTAACTTTTATAACATGATACAACGCCAGGTTGTGAGTCACGTAAGGTGCGCAACCTTACTTCCACCGATTTACGTTCAAATTTTAAGGCTTTAGTCTTAAAACATAATTACGTATATGATTCAAAGTACTGTACGTCACTGGCCACTACTTTTTGCCATTTTTTGGGCAATTGTCGGATACCACTGCCGTCTTTTCAGGCGATCCACGAATCAATCCAATCTTTGACTTTTTCATAAGAGTGGAAATGACACGAATGTCGCAACAAATGGTAGTTGGAAGGAACAACGTCTGTAGAGTACGGAGATAGGAGTAAGACTTGCAGTTTTAGGGTTTCCAAGTATGCCTTGGCAGATTTTGCCATGTGGTGCCGAACATTGTCTGCCCCAACTCTTGTGTTTCTGAAGAAGATTCCACCGATTAAATTGATCGTATGCTGTTATTTAGGTTATGCTTCTATACACTTCTCAGAGTTTGGATATAGGTTTGGCTCGTTAAACTGAATTTAGACACAATCCAACAGTTTTGCTGGTATAAAATCTCTCTTCTTCTTTCTAAAGGTTGCTCATTGGAGCCGAGCCAGAATACCAGTACCAATTTGTATCTGCTCTGCTCCCATTTTTCTAAAATCTTCATAATTACTCTCCAGTGAACGGGCTGGTAAGAATTTAATTAGGCGGAAATAACCATACCTGAGACAGATCCAGGTGGACTGTCAGTGTAAGCTGTCTCAAGAGAATTGCCGGAATATGAAACTGCGTCTATTGAAAACTGTTGAGAAATGATCCTGATGCTTTTTAAGATCTTATCGGGAACATCATATAGGTTGCAACGATGTCACTTGAGAGTAACAACGAGAGAGAAAGAGCGAGGGTGAGAGTTAATCGTAGAGAAAGCATAGCCGCCAACCGACATCCATGCAGTTATCTGCAGGGAAGCATGATAGGGACAAGGGACATGAGGGCAATGGGCCGAAATTTGGCAAGTGCGCGGAAAGTCGGCAACTCCGCTGGGAATCGAGACGCTGTGTCGCATAATAATATGGTGCCCATTCCCCAGACCACGGGAGCGGTAAAAAAGAACCGCTGTGGCACTGAGGGGGCCTTTACATGACACAAACTGATATAGGCTCAGAGGTGCGATACTTCTTAAAGGAGCCCGGAAATAGTATGGACTCCTGGATAAGAAGTTCGTAGACTGGGCGACGTTTGAGGCGGAGTTAGAGAACCGATACTGCCCCTTGGTTTTGCAGGAAGACCGGCGACGTGGAATGGAGGATATGCTACAATGCAGAACTGAAAGGTTTGGCCAGTTTATTAGCCGTTTCTGCTGGAACGAATCAGGTCCGACTACCGGACTGGAGTAATATATATCAAGCGATACAAAGTGTACAGGACCTGTTGTGCTGAGGGAAGGCCTAGGAGAGGGCTCTAGCGATTAATGATCGCTATGAAGCAAAGTGCGGCAGTCAAGGGTCTAGGGCAGATAAGCCCGGAAGGAAGGAGAAATATGTGCAGGCCGTGGGGAGGGCCGGTCACCCATTGCCGATCTCGAGGACCTCCTGAGCAGCTGACGGCGTCAACCGTATGGAGGCTCCGAGAGAAAGGTTCCTACGGGACCTGGCGGGCGAGGAGGCGAACTTCGGTTCAGAGCACCAGCCGCAGTTCGTTGGGGACACTCCGAGTGGGAAGCCCGCGTGCCCGTGAGCCCGCGTTGCCATTTGGTCGGGGTATCACATCCGGCCGGGCCCGAGTTTCTACCGGAGACGCTCGGAGGGTGGAGGGAACCAATCGTGACGTTTGTCCCCGGTGGGGGGAGGGACCGACCCTGGGCTCTTGACCCGTTATACAGCAGCCACCAGCGGCAGCCCATCTTCCGGGCTGCCTCGAGCCCCATCTCTATCTGGGCGAGACCCTACTTGTGCCAGCCGGTGGACTCTGGTTATCAGACCGGTTCGAGGCAAGGGCCCCTAGTACGGCCCGGTATATGCCTCCCTAGGCGATCCCCCTCCCAGGCGACCACGAATCTACGCGACGGGCAGGCGGGCGAAAAAGTGGTGGGTGCTTCGGGCCCCTCCGCAGCTAGTCAGCCCTGAAGAGGAAACACCACGTCACAGAGTTCACATTCATGAAGCCCGCCTCGAGGACTCTGCTACCCCTACTGCATCCTGCAACCTTATCTTTATTATTCCCCTCCCACTCCCGACGACTAGCAACGGAGCATTTGTCTGATCTAACCAAATATGATCAGCCCTTATCCCACATCTAGAATGATCATCCTCACAACCTTGAGTCAATGCAGACGAAACGAGAGGGCATTAAATCAATTATTCTAAGCTACAACGTAATTGATGGGATTGACGGTAGTACAATTGACCACTCCCGTGATGACGAACTCAACCCCATTACCCACTATCGAGACCTCCCTTACATCATCCTGATCATTGTTCGAAATATGTCCGGGCACCTCGAGAGCCGATTCGATAAAATAAAAATTACTATTTCTATTGTTTTTGTTATTTTTTCTGTTATATTTATTCTGATTGTATATTTGTTTACTGTTGCTCATTTCAACGTTTTTAAGGAAACTGCTATTATTATTTATACAAGTATTGGATTTGGTATTGTAATTTTGTATCAAACTATTGTTAATGTTGTCAGCTTCCAAGCTCCCGGTAATAGTCAGCAGTAGCCCCGACGAAACGTTCTCCGCTAAATTTAGCAACCGCGTTAATTCTTTTTTATCCATTTTGACGAGGTCTTTACTATTTACACTGCTATTTGGTTATTATTATTTAGCTGCACACTTAAATTTAAAAGGTTGTCGGAAATCTCGGTAGCCAGTACATCAACCTTTTTCTGAATTACTCCCCCCGTATCCTTCATTAAATTTTTTAATTCACTGATCTCATTAATGAACAGTGAGCGATCGTCACGCAGGGCTTCCAGCTAGGCAAGTGCGCTTTGTTGCTGCATTCAAGCTCTTCCGCTGCTGGTGCGGATCGATTCAATTCGGGGTGGCCTGAGCCAAGACTCTTCGCAAAAACAGAATTGAGATCGGCCATCGCTTGATAAATGAGATCAAATCTGTTTCAGAAAAGGTCGATAGTGGACATCAAAAGTTCGATCTCACCTTTAAAGCATCAGTTAAGACCTGCAACGAAAAGTCCAATGACGAAGGTGCTGATGCAGGCATCTGGCTCGTCTTGCAGGTCGCATTTGAGCGCATGGAAACTCTTTGATTAGACGGCGCCCGCCGCACGGTATCCCGCTCCTTATCCATGTGGGCGCCTTTCGCCGTCTGTGCTACTACAGGCGATGATGAGTGCGTAGATGGAATAGAACATGCAGGACTTAGTCCCGCGGCAAGCAGCTTCGCCTCGCTAGGTTGACTGGCGGAGCGGCGAAGCGGGAAAGAAGCGATCTATCTCTCTCTCTCTTTCTACTGGTGTTACATCTCTTTCTCTCTCTCAGATAAGGAGGGAGCACTTGGAAATGCACGCACACAGGCGTCATACGTGTATGTATTTATGTATTTGCTACGCGCGATGCTGTCGTGGAGAATGCTACGTCCTCGCCTGCTTATAGACACAGCAGGTCCCGCCTTCCATAAATAAAGCCGTCCTCCAGGTACGAAATAATTCTCAAATGGAATTCCTTGGCTCCTTGTAGAAGCCACGCAGTTATGGAGCTTGCAGGAGTCCTCGTCCCTCTGTAAAATATGTGAACTCCTCACCAAATATTAATATTGCTGAATGCAATTTAAGTAGGGTTAAGTTTAAGTTAGAGTTAAGCCTATTGATCGCCGTCTCAACGTCGAAATCATCCGCCATCAACGGCCCCCAATCACAGCCCGACGACATCTGTACCAGCCCATTACCATCAATATTCTTATAGTTCTTGTATGCAAAACAGCAACAGATAGGCTCTGTTGCTGTTTTGCATTTTGAATTTACATTCATGAACGCCGCCCTCAAAAACTTACTGCCTTTTTGCAGCTCATATCCTTATCACCCTGCGCACTCCTAGAGACCGCCGATGGAGCATGTTTTGCCTGATTTGATCATTTCTAGTGCGATCATCGTCATCATCTTGCCCACAGAGTGTTAATACGGATGAATCGCAGGCGCTACGGGTTAAAAAATCCCTGTCCATAAGCTCTCGAGATGGAACTCGCGACCAGGACATGCTCATGAAAATATTTATAATCTCCGTATCGGAGGTTACTGTCTTACTGCCCTACTGCCCTCTCTCCATCTAATAAAGTATTTACCACGCCTATGCCAGAAGAACTTAAAGATGTGCAATATCCTTGCACATTTACTGCACGAACACACTACGTTGATTTTGACTTCAGTGCCAGCACAGTCGATCACCCCTGTGATAACGAACTCGACCCGGCCATCCGAACCTCCCATCGTCCTGATTATCTGCATAAGAATGTCTGGGAAACACCGAGTACTGAATCACTGAAGTTTTCGCAGTTATTGTTATTATTATATATAATCTTATTTTTTCTACTATTTGCATGTGTATTATTGATCTGTGTTTTGCTGTTTATATTGTTGTTGGTTCTATTATGTTGCTGTTGCCTATATGTATTCTCCTATTGTTGCTTGTGCTTTTATTTTGTCTTGCTTACTAATTAATTTACAATCTAACTTATTTTCTAATTATTTAAAATTAGACCCGATCAGCACAAGCCTCCATCAACTTCGTAGTTTTAGCAATAAGGAAGTAGTACTTCAAATTACACAAATATATCACGGTTTTCTTATTATTTATCAGTCTAGTCACAACGAAACAGAATTTAGGACGCAATTTGAAAAACTGATTGTGAGAACGCCTGACTAGTATTATTCGAATTATTCGAAATGACAATGTTCCATCCTCTCAAATGCTCTATCACTAGCCCCCTGAAGCAACAAAGGGGCCATTCCTTATGCAGGATGTTAGGCTGTTTCACAGATGTGCACCTTGTACAGAAAATGTTCTAATTTCCGTCTCAATGCGCATCCGCAGAACAGGAACTTGCTTAAGGTCACCCCTGCCAGATCAAAGTTGGTTTGGGGATGTTATCAGTCCCTAAAAAAACTAGCCGAAAGAAGCAAGGTCACCCTAATTTGGATTCCTGGATACTGTGGCATCAAGGGAAACACGATATCGGATGACTTGGCAAAAATGGGAGCCAGAGGTAGGTTCATTAGACCAGAACTAATCGTCGGCCTCCACCAGAGTCTAATCAAAGAGGGGATTAGGCGATGGTGAGAGGATATGATACATGGTTTATGGAATAATGTCGTCACGTATGATCAAACAAAGACATTCGTTACGGAAACTAATGCAAAAAATTTGCCCAAACGCATAGTTCGACTAAACAAAACTAAAGCTAGTCTATTGGAGAAAGTAGTGACAGGATTCGATAGTCTAAAATCACACAAGTACATAATGGGCTTGGCAACAGATGCTTTCTGTAGGTTCTGCTACAAGGAAGTTGAAACCGATGGGCATATATTTTGTAGTTGCTCTGCCTTATCTGAGAAGAGGTAACTATCCTTTGTTGTGTACCCTTGCTGAAGGCTCAAGGGAGGCATGGTTACATGCTTTACACCGGGCTAGCCCGAGCGGCTAGCCTTATGGTGGCCGTCACAGGATTACGAAAGGAAGGATGACTATCACTAATAAACATACTGCACACTGTCGTCTAGATGTGCAGCGCCTTTGTCTACTGATATACAGCCGCGAGGGCTCTAGCTTCTACACTGAAAACCTTTATCTGATGCCAGACAGTCTACCCGCTACGCACCACGCGCCCGATCTCGCTACGGTCCGCCGCGTGCTCTGTCTCTCTCCCGCCGGGATGACTTACAGTAGGAGGAGAGATCACTTTATCTGGTTCATACAGCCCGCTAATAGCTAAAAATGTTTAGCTATCCAGCAGTATAGTTGGGGACAATTAATTAATAAACAGGCTGTAGATATAATATCTGTGTGTCTGATAAACGAATAGTTTGTGAATGAGATACAAAGTAAATTAATTAAAATACGAGGAACTGAATTTGTACACCTACTAAAAGAACACTTTATCACGAAATCATCTTACATGGATATATACTGAAAATACTTTTTATATGAATTTGAGAAAGTTAAATCATTGAAACTAGTGACTAAAAATATTTAAAAAATACGAATGATAATGCAAATGAAAAAATTCAAAAGATGCTGTTGGGTTTAGTGAATGCACATTTTTTAGTATTTTTAAGATAGAAATGTTATTACCGTTAGAAACTTAAAGATTCTTTGTAATCATATGATTTGTAAAATAAGGTAAAACCTTTAGTGTAAAGTGTATGTAATATAATTAGTAATGATTCAAAATACAATTCAGAATCTCAGTTTAATAATTTTGAAGTAAAAATAAAATAGTAAAAATTGTAAGCTAATAACCTTAAACGATAGAAGATTGAATAATAGTTTCTGGATCACGTAAAAATAGAATGATCTGATGAAAATACTAAACTCGTATGAAAATCTATTTGGTGAAAATTCTGCTCAACGAGGCATTAGAAATTCTGATTCAAGATACAGAATCCAGTTTATGCAGAAAGAATCGATCCTCAGCGCAAAAATCATGTCCATGTGATAACGAATTCTTTATCTGAATTTTGTGCACTAAATGAGCGTTAATCTATGTTAGTCTATCGTATTGTTGATTGAGCGAGCTTACATCGATGACTTGCTGCATTGTAGACTTGAATACAGCTGTCAAAAATGGATGAGAAATGCATTCAAATAGTAGCACAGTCGAATGCTCTGATGCAAAATGTGTGGAACAACAGTTATACGTATTTAAATATGCTTTCAAAAAAAATTAAATATACAAAATATCAATGTTTTAAAATTTAAGTACTTTCTAAAATGTACTAATATATACAAATAAATAACTAAGAGGAAGGAAAAACTAGCCATGGTGAGTAAGCTTAGTATACATACAAATTAATACTTATTTTTTTTCTAAATTATTATATATAAATTGTTTTAATTAATTACGAAGCTGAGTCAAACTATGAATTCAGAAAAAATGTTAAGCACAAGGGTCGATAAGATAGAGAAGCGGAAGTATTGTATATCATGGCCACAAAGATAATTATATAAACGTGTTTATAATTAAGTGATCAAATATTCACACACATATAAAATAAAATTTGTACGTTTGATTATTAATTTAACTTCAAACATGAATTTGTATATTTTCTTTTGTTTCATGCGATTATATATATATATATTATCGCGATTTATATTATATATTATATATATATATTATATATATACATATATAATATATTTATATATTATATATATATATATATATATATATATATATATATATAAATATATTATATATGTATATATTAATTCATGAGTATCAGTTATGTATGAATGCATTTGTGTTAGAGTCGCTATTAAATTTTATTATTGCGAGGCATTTTTTAATAGAATTTTTTATTTACAATTTATTTAATTAAGTATTACTTCGTCTTTCTTGATATCCTAGTTTTTGGTGTGCAGAAGCATGTTTCTCAATTTCTAAACGACTAATAGAATCAATTGGAAGAAAAAATAATATTCTATATACTGTAACGGGGTGAATTCGGGGCGCTACTGCACCGACTTGATCGTGTTCAATGCAAGTGACGCAAAATGTTAAAGCAATTTTTAAAAACACAATTACCATTCTTCAAATTTCAGTACATATTTTTGTAAGGGGTAACCATTGATCATGTTATAATATTAAAACAGAAGCTTGTCAAATTTATTAATATAGTTTACAAAAACGTTATTTTTCGGATTAGGTATACGCAAAATTATTTACAATATGAAACAAAATTAAATATATAAGTATACTCGTAAATTATGATTGTTTTGTTGAAGTGCTACTATTCTTTTATTAATATAATTGTTAAATTACTACTATTATACACGGAGAGAAGGACTCTGATAAAATTTACTATACTTGTCAGTAGAGTAGGGACAAATTCGACGCTTTGAGCCTTTTTCACGTAATTACGTTCATTAAATCCTATACGTACAGAAAAAAATACCAAACAATGTTCAAAAAATGCTATACGTATAGTAAAGTTTATCAATCATAATATTTGAAATAGGTCATAGAATTTTAAGGTATATTTTCTTAGACATAATCTAAGATAGTATACATACAAATTACTATAAGTATCGTAAAATTCTCCAGCATTCGTTTTCTTTCGCACACACACAAAGAGAACGTACATGTTGTATACAAAACTATGCTTAGCCGAGGTAGTCGAACTCAAACGTAAACAGTGATGCAAAGTCAACGTTCTTTCAGTTTTGTTATTATATGTTTTTATTGTAATATAATATTTTGTTATATTTATTATAATATATTATATTTTGGCATAATAAAATAAATTGCACTTTAACATGCAATTGCTGTATTTTTTACTTATTTTATAATTACTTTCCCCCTATTCTGTCTATAGTGTAAAAAATTTGTTCTTGAATATTTAAATTAATATTAATCAAATATCTAGAATTTTTGATTTTTGCACTTGCGAAAAATACTATTTATAAATTAAGTAAATAAGAATTTAACAATAATTTATATATTTTATAAAGATTTTGCAGTTACTTCAATTTTATTCAATTTGATTTTCATAATTATCGTGAAAATAAATTTTGGTTTACTTTTAGAAATTTATTTGATTCATGATTGTTTATCACTTGTTCCGATAGATGGCTACAGTAAAAAACGCCATAAAATCATACCTGCAAGCGCTGAGGTTTCTGCTCGGTTAGTATATATACTTGATAAGATGGAGTCATCTCATGTGAAAAATAATTTGTGAGTTTAGGTTAGGTTGCGTTAAAAACTTAGGAACTGCGAAAGCGAATTTATCTGTCAAAACGATTGTAAGCGTGCGATGTAGTTTGACAAATCATACGAGCGAAATAAAATCGTTAAATAAATTCGAATGATTCTTTTTCCCCTTCAATGTAATTTACACATTTTAATACGGATAGGTAAAAATTACTATACTTCTTTGGAATAATTATGATACGAGATTAAACTTATAACTAAAACTTAACATTACTATACTTTATAGTAATGTTTCTTTGACATCGAGATTGTCCTCGGATTACTATACTTTTACAGTAATTTTTATAGAATTTTAAAAGAATTTTTACAAAAAATTTCTCTCCGTGTATGGTAGAAAAAACAAATCGTTTTTCCAAAAATTATATTCATCTGAATTACAGTTACATATTTTAATTTCTATTAAATTAATTACTAAATTATAATTTCATGAATGAAAAGTCGTATAAGTATTCATAAAGAGGATTTAAAAATTACAGCCTAAATCTACTTGTTGAGGTACGGGAGAAAGGGGAGCAACTTAAAAACAATAGATCTAGATTTATCGTTTGTATTCTATTTTATTTCCAAGGTTAATGAAAGTATCGCCGTAACAATTACGCGGGATATTATAAGGCCGAGTCACAGTGGCGTTCAACTGATTGTGCATGCGTTGCTGGCTCGCTTACAAGTGCCGAGCTCGCTCGCTCGGCGCCGTGCGGGTGGCCGAGCGGCGAGCTCCCTTCGTTGCGTCGGTCGCAACGCTTCCTCGCGCCCGCGCGCGAAGTGGCTCGAGGATGGCTACATGCGCCTCGCGGCTCGCGGGGAGCTGGCCGACGTCGCCAAAAAGCTTACGAAGCCACGGGGCGCGTCCGCCCCCGCGCACTGCGCTCCATCAGGGCATGTTAGCTACGAGGACACAAGCCCGCCCCCGCGGACCTACTCACACCGGTCCGGTCGTCTGCTCCCCACGTCCCTTTACCCCGGATCTCACCTCGAACTACCCACATGCGGGGTTCCGTCGCTTACACTCGCGCCCCACACCCTCGGCGTGCGGCTATTTTGTTACTGCCCGAGTGAGCCTACCCGCCCCGCAGATAATTGTCCCCGATTTTCAATTGTTTTATCCTCCCCGTCTGCCGATCGTCCGGCGCCCGGGCATTGACCCGGCATATTTGCGCGCTATGCGGGTTGCTCCTTTCCCGCTCCGTCAAAACAAATGACGGTCGTCGTTCTTCGGCGCGCCTGGGTTACATAATGAGGTGGGAAGGTTGTCAGCGGTCGCGTACAATTTCTGGCAAGCGTCAAGCTCGCAACACTACTTAACTTAAAGACTAAAATATGCTAAAAATGTTACAAAAATCTAGACTGAACATTAAACATCTCGGCACCAAACTCGAAATTTTTAAACAGTTAGAAACTCTAACTAACGGACACTGATTTTGTAACATATCAAAAATAACTTCTAGATGAACTTAATAAAATATTAAGCTTCTTATATCGGACTGACTTAACTTGTTATTACCGTTACAGTATAATTTATTTATTATTATAATTATACAACATTATAATATATAATTAAATAATTATATTATTAATATTATTATGATTCGACAGGGTGCTAAGGTCAGGGACACTTGATAATCATCTTTCAGAGTTCCGAGAGAATTCCGAGAGTTCCAGCTCCAATCCATCTCCTTCGGTGCCCCATTAAGGCGGTACATTTCTGCACTTCATCACACCATCTACAATGGTTTGTGCATATAGCACCATAAGTTGCAGTGTTCGGTTAGGATTCCTAGTACAATTTTTGCATTACGTTTATTTAAATTGGTGATCTTATTTGACCAACTATTCGTATACTCGCCCAGCAGCTACTTAGATCACCTGAATCCGTCCTTTCTATTTTATCACCTTATTTAGAGTGCCTTACTTAGTACGTTCATCTGCTTTTTCATTCCCTTTATAACCATAGTTACTACTAGATCATTAAGAGGACTTTTCGTCTCTTTAATCAGATATGACGTGGTACTGTATTTCTGCAGTGCCTTAATTGAAGCTAGGCTGTCGGCACAGAGATTTATACATCTTTCCGTGACATTCTCCAACTTCAATTTATCAACACATGTCTCTATGGCGGTCATTTCCACCTGAAAAACTCTGTTATGTTTCCTCAGCTCATAGCCTCTCTTCCTAAGTTTAGATTATTATTACCCCACTCCTCTATACTCGGAACGCTAGTTAAATAATTGTTCGAAGCACAAATGCTTTGTTATGCGTTCCTGAGGTTATAAAAAAGGTTACCGCTTCAGTATTTCTTTCTGTATGGTTGCATTTTCATTTCCTTTTCCTGACATTGCATATTAGTCTGTAAGCAGATTTGGTCACCTCCCTCATTTTTTCGAGATTAAGGTTGTGGTAACCTTGCCTGAAGTGGACGGAAGCTCGACCCCTCCAGCGAGCCTCGACAGACGACAGCACTATCCGTGCAAGTAGATTCTTCAGCCACATACGGTCTTCTAGAGCTCTCCACCACGCGGGCGAGAGACCCAACTCACTCACTGCGTTCCCAGCTTCTTGAACGTACGCATCGCACCCAAACGCCTGCCTAGGAACTTGCCTTGTTCCCTCCGGCTCACGCAACTCCGAGTACGCGGTTACTGCGGCGCCCTAATCGCTGTGTCTCTCGCGCTCGCTACGCAAACTTGTAGAATTAGTATAAATAAATAAATTGATTATGAAACGAAGAGACTTTGGTTTTTCTTCCGGCACCATCCCACGGATTGCGTACTCGGTTTCGAACCCCGCGCTCAGAGCGGTTCGAACAAGGCCATCTATCTCCAACAGAATTCTAACCGCAGCTATTGATGTACTTCTTCTAATACTTCTTCGAAGGTTCCTCGCAATATCACAGCCTATTATGGTCCAGGGTTTTAATTAAGGTTTTATTTACTAATGCAGCATACATAAGCTTCGATTTCAGTATAGTGTCATGTATTCATAAAGCTTTTCGTAGTTCGAGCCCCTAATCTGTACTGATGGCAAATTTGCACAGTATAAATATGTTAAGGGCTTTCCTGATTTATATCTTTAGATATTATCCGCATAGCAATTTATTATCTAGGTATACTCTTTCTGCATACCGTATCCTTTGCCCGTGAAAGGTGATTTCTTTGCGTATTTGCACTTATACTTTTTTGTGGTGACTACTGTCTCTGTTCTGTCTAGATTCACTCCCAGAGATTTCGTCTGATGCTATTTCCTTATCTGCTCAAGGACTCATTGTAGAAGGTCTGTTAAAATTTCTTTATCTGGTCCGTTGATGAGTATGCCAAAGTAATTCGTACATCCAACAGCAAAGATATTTTCCCTACCTTGCAAGCGTAATAACAAATCAGCTTCTAGGGTCCATATAAAAGGGCGTGGGAGTACCGCTCCCTGTGGACATCAATGATTCTTCCTTTTATAAATTTGCCCTTCCATTCACTATAAAACTACCTATTATTAAAGATCTCCGTTGTCCATTGACGTATAGCGAGCGGTATATCCCGTTCCGATAGAGATTTGTCCTCTACATCCTCTATATCTATAAAGGATCCTATTATAGATTTCTTATTTTTCATCGCTTCCTCAATGTCATTAGCCAGTAAGTGTAGCGTAGTTTAGGTGGATTTATCCACAGTGTAAGCATGTTTCCTTTGATGTAGTGGATCAGATTTAAAATCTATTTGTCTGATGTAACAGTCCACCAACCTTTCCATCGTCTTCAACAAGAAGGATTTCAGACCAATTAGCCTAAAATCCTTCCAGCTATTGGAAAGAATGAGACTCGTCTTTTCTTTCAAATTCCTAGTATGTATCCAATAGCTAAACAACCCTTAAATATACTCGTAACCAGTTTAAGTTTACTTCCGGTCCCTCTTGTAGCATTTTAGAGATGCTGCAATCTAGCGCTGGGGTCTTATACGGTTTAAAGGATTCAAATGCCCATTTTACTTTCTCTGGCGTTACTAATTGTGCCGCCGTTTTGAAATTTACAGTTCTTTGAGGTTGTACTTGTTCTTACACAGATTTCTCGCCGCCTTCTCAGGTTTAGTAACCTGTTGCTATTTTCTTTGGTGAAGAATCTGGCTAATCTTGCCGTGTCCGTTAGGGTTTCTATGCCGGTACAGTAACTCTGCCAAATTGCCTTCTTTGATTTGATTACCTCCCTCTTGAAGTCGTTTAGAGCACTTTTGTACTCTATCCAGTCATCCGGATCCTTTCTCCTTTCGCTCTATTAAAAGGCCTCTCAGCCCTTTTTCTAAGAGCCTCCAAGTTCCCGTTCCACCAGGCGGTACTTCCAGGTGTTTTCGCAGACTTTAATGGCTACCTGAACCATGTATGCCTTTAATATAAGCTACGCTTTGCTGTAGATCATATTTAAAATTTTCCCAATTTGTATCTTTCGGTTTCCTTTTTGGGTTCATTTTTGGTTTTGTGCAAGAGATTCTAAATTGGATGGTTGTATGATCCGACATGGATGGTTCGTTCTCAACTCTCCATCCGTGGATAACCTCTTTGACGCCGATGGAGACCAGTGTGAAATCTAATACCTCCCTTCTGCTGGCTATGATAAAGGTTAGCTCATTTCTCTGATTAATAATGTTCAAGTGGCTCTCAGCAATGAATTCTAGTAAGACTTCACCATGGCGTTGATAAGAGCCCAAGTTCAATTAATAGCTGGAATTCTTGTTTGACTCAGATCTCTTTGTGCAGATATATGTGATTTGTTACTTTTTTGTTTCTAAATATTCTGATTATAATTTATTATAATATTATTTAATTTATTAATATATTATTTAATCTTAACCAGTAATTAATGAGATAGTTAATTTTAACCAAAATCGAGAATTATGTGATTCTCCTGCAACCGCTACTGCAGCTAGTACTTATATTAAGGAGTTTGCTGTCATACGAGTCACTATGTGCATACAGTCAAAAAATAATTCTGCAAAAGATGATGCAATGGTAATAAACAAATATATTAGTGTTTGCTTGGGTGAGTATTAAGCGGGCCGCTGAGAACATGGTGTTGACGATCGATGGTCCTTGAAAATCGATGCAAAGACGATGGCGGCGAAGTGATGAGGCGCCGGGGCAGAAAAGAGTTACTACCGAGCAGTGGTGTGACGCGTGCGATTGGAGTCTGGAAGCCAGAGTCTCTCTCTCTCTATCTATCTATCTCTCTCTCTCTCTCTCGCGACGCCGAATGGGGTCACTGCGCCGCAATACGAGTGGTATACGGCGAGCATTTTTTGACTTCGGAGCTGATAGTGAGGAGTTGGAAGAATCAATCAATAAGCAAAGTGATTGCTGAATCACAGGTAGATAAGCAGCAGCGTAAAAAAGTTATCCTGCCAACAGAAGATAATTTACAAAGATTTTTTAAATACATTACAAATTTAAGAAATTTTATCATGCAATCAATGTTAAAAAGCGGATATAAACAATACAAACTTTCAAAAAAATAGAAAATTTGGATACCAGCTATGAAACACACCAAAATTTGTCAGAGAAGGATAAATTATTTTTAAAAAATTATTATCGCATATTAATACAAGGGAAATTATATAAAACAGTTTCGATTTTCGAGCAAAAAGGATTAGATTTGTTTCATGAATGTAGACATACTGCAAATATATCTCAAGAGAATGTATTTTTATTTGTAACTCAAAACTCTATCAAAACTGAAAATTTAAACGCTTATTTGTAATAATCGTTTAAATAATCGTGCGTAAGCATGCTCTAAGTAATAAAATAGATTATCCAGAATTACTCACTGTAACACTATAGAAAAAATATGAGCACTTTATACTTGAATTTAGAGCTTACAGATGGCCAACGATCTGATTTATATCAATATTTAGGCCACAGTAAAGATATTATTAAAAATGTTTATGCACAACGATTATTTTAAGAGCAGTAATTTACCATTGCTCCACTACTATTAAAAGTAATATCATTTTCATAAAATAATAACAAAGAAATAGTACAGACGGATCCAGAAATCGAAGACGATAATACTATGTGAGTAATTTATATATTTTTGCACTCCTGGATCCAAACAATTATAATTTGGAAATTTGTTGGAATTCGCCATTAGTTGTTGTCGCATTGAGGTCAACGTCTATTATTGCTCTTGGGTTATCAAGATATGGGAGATTATTCGTGTAAAAATTTTATAAGGTTCATTTTTTTTATCAAAAATGCATTAAAAAATGAACAAAAAATTAAATATGAACGTTTATAATTTTATTAAGGACAATAAATACTACATTAAAAGCTGCAAAGTTTAGTAACACGTTCAAACATTTCATAATATCAATTGATAGAAAGGTGAATGCAAATGCACATCTGTACACACTCATACACATATATAAGTTGGTAGGCATACTTTAGGCATATTAAGAACTGCACAGTCGTACATGGATGAGAGAGAGAGAGAGAGAGAGAGAGAGAGAGAGTGAATGTGTGTATATTATCACGGCGTCAATGTTATGTAACCTATGCGTCGCGAAATAACGGAGTACGCGAGCCAGACGCGCCAGCAGCTCTGCAGCGGCAGAGAGCGCATGCGCGCGGCGTCGCGTCGGCGCGCCAGCGGGCGCGCAACCAATGTTGTACTGAAACAGCTAGAGACAAGTGATCGCCCACGTGCCTCTAAAACCTAAAATTCAGTAGCAGCTCTTTCTCGCCGAATCCGTCGACATCACATACCTGCGCAGTCCCCGGCGGGCTACCTTGCTGAAGTTCGGGCTAACTAGAACACCCGCGCGTGCGTTCTAGAATATTTCGCGAGAAAACGTGCGGCTAACCTCGTTCGCGGCGCATAGTCATCGTGCGGCTAACCTTGTTCGCGGTGCCGGCCACGTGGCGACATTGCGGATCGGGCGGCTCCTCCGACGACGAGCACGAGCCCGGCGAGCGCGGACCAGCGGCGATCGCCACGAGGCGATATCACGTAAGTGCTCGTGCACGAGCCATATTTCTGTCGCTCTTAGAGCCCTTCCCCTTTTCTTTTCTGTATAATTTCAGGGGAGGATTTTTTTACCGTTTCGGCGGTTTTTCCTCCCCTACTGAGCCAAATGTACTCATAGCTGGCTCAAGTGTGCATTTTGTTTTATTTCACCCTACCTTCTTTCCCTTTCCTTTATTTTAAAAACGGGCGTTTAACCAGAGGTTAAGCGACCCGACGAACAAGAACAGTAGCATATTATTTTACTATTATAATTTCACTACAGATTTTATATTTAATCAATATTTAACATAGAAAGTTTTTTCGGAAATTTTACTCACAAAATATTATTTACAGAACCAAAAGTCAGTCCAGCCACATTCTGTAGAGTTTTTCCATTTCATCTAATGTTCCAACGAGATCTGACCATAGTGCAAACTGGCTGTACAATTACTAGAGTAATACCTCAAGTTTGTACTGGAATATGTAAATTGAATGATATTCTGCTAACCGTAAGTGACATTAATCAATTAATTTTAAATGTATTGTATTGTGAAAAATTGATTTATGATAAACAACTACCATCTAGCACAGAAACATCTAGAATTATAAGTCATAAGATAGATTAGTTAAAATAACGGTTATGAATAGTAAAATTAATAGATTGTTTAAACTCTATACAATTTGTTTAAATATATACAGGATTATAGTTAATCAGAAGTTATTACAATATAATCTGAATAAGTAAAAGATTTAGTTTGCTTTATAGCAGAGGATTTCGATTTTATTCTTGCTCTATCATTGCATGTTCAAGAATTTATTGTGTACTCCCGATAACCAATATATTAAGCTAGTCTCTAGGTACCTTGTCACGTGACAATTACCGAATTGATATGTCTGCTCCGGGTTCCAGCCACCACGTGACTTAAGTGGTCGTAATTCATATGCATGAATTCATGCATGGATGAATATTTTACTGTAGTCTGCACTTGCTGACTTGTTAAAATTTGAACATCGTAAGAATCTTACTATACGGCTCATCGATGAATGGATTCTGATTCTGATCAAAGAAAATCAGTCTCAAGAAGCTAAAATGAATTAAAACTAAAACATCACTATTTTTTATTGATTTTGAATATACATTGTTCATGTTAGCCCTCAAAGGCTGGTTTTCTTTCAAAAAAAGTAAAATACATTCATGGATGAACCTAAGAGCAATAATTCATACAATAATGAAAATTTAACATAAAATTAGAATCCATTCATCGATGAACCTAATAGCAAGAATCCTTACAATGGTTCAAACTTAATAAGTTAGCCTGTGCAGACTAAAGTTTAATTTCGATCATTGTATGAATTCTTTCTATTAGGTTCATCGATGAATGAATTATAATTTTATTGAAAGAAAAGCAGTCTTCGAAAGCTAATATTGATTAAATATAATATACAATATTATATGAAAAGATACATTAAATGTAAAATAAAAAATAGCCAAGCTTTAGTCTAAATTCATTTTAACTTCTCCAGGCTCGTACTCTTTCTTGAGAATCAGAATTCGTTCATTGATTAGGCTAGTAGCAAGGAAATTTAGCTTTAGTCTGCAGTTGCTGACTTGTTAAATTTAAATAATATACAATATGACTTGCTGTAGTAGCGTTGATCCTCAGCTTGGCATGAGAACACTTAATCACTTGTCTGTTTCGCAAAGCGTACACATACATTTTTTTGCATATATAGCAAGAATAAAGTAAGAATCAGTTAAATTATAAAACAACTTCTACTTTATTTTAATTTTTAAGTCGTGATGTGGTATTGCCATTTCGAGGTCGACGTGCCTCGGAGGGGCTCGGAGCATCCGCCACTCTCTGGTCGCACCTGCCTGCCCGTCATGCAGGTTGATGGTCGTCCCGAAGGGGAACTGTCCAAGCTAGCCCTGGGCGGCTAGCCTCGCGGCGATTGACGCAGTTGGGATCACGGAGGGAGGGAGGATACTAAATTGTTGATTTACTTGAACTATGAATTAAACAATTGAAAACGAGCATGTTTCTATAAAACGTCCTATTTCAATTGAAAAAATACGAATTATCTATTTTATAATTTTTGTGTTTTTCTGTTTAATAAAATTTTAATTCAATTTTTATAGCATATCAAATAAAAGTGGGTGTGCAAGTGAATTGTGACGTAAAGCGCGGCTTGAGTTGTCCGCGTCACTCTGACGCCGGTCGCAGGGCGTCCGTTGATGTCTTCGAAGAGCGAGAGAGAAAGAGAGATAGACGCGAATGTGTCACAAATGACGCTGTTGCCTTACCTGACCACCAACATCGCGACGGGCTCACTGTCGCCGGATGTCTTACTCGGCCAGATCACACTGTAACACTTCGCGAATGCCGTGCAGGCTTTGAAGCCTTCCTCCGATCCGCGCGGTCCAATCCTTGAGCCCGCCGTATTTTATCGGGCGCCGGGTGCCTACCTAAGTTGAGGAATACGGGGGAGACTTTCATGGTCGCTTGAACGGCCGTATTAATTGCTTGGCGTAGCTCGGGGAGGTGCGCGTCCCAATCGCGATGATCTCCTTTTACAAAAGTGGCGATCATAGTTTTTAAGGTGCGATTCAGCCGCTCCACTGGGTTCGCCTGCGGATGGTACGGCGGCGTAGTCACGTGGCGAATCACGGTCTCCTCTAAGAATTTTCCGAGCACTCGGTTTTCGAACTCCCGTCCGTTGTCCGTAAGTAGGTACGCCGGCGTCCCCCACCGAAAGATTACTAAGTCTGCGAGCGACTCGACTACCCCTTTCGCGTCCGCCGTCCCTAAGGCCGACAGCTCGATATACCGCGTGAATAAATCCTGGTATACAACCAGGTACTTTTTCCCCTTTTTACTTCGCGGGAATTCCATGAAGTCCGCGGCGACGACCAGCCACGGGCTCTCGACTACACGCGATCCTATGAGGCGCTGACTGCGGGACTTTGCACTGCTGGCATTCGCGACACGAGCGCACATAGAAGTACACATCGTGCTGCACTCCCGGCCAGTCGTATTCGCGGGCGATTTGCTCGTACGTCTTGTCCGCGCCTAAGTGTCCCGCCTCGGTCCGGTTATGCGCGTAGCTCATCACGCGCTCGCGGTGCTCCAAGGGTACGACCATTTTCCACCCTTCGTCCATCGTCGCGATCGGCTCTAATAATCGGTCGGTTTGGTGGCGATACATGACGCCGTTTTCGACCCGCCATCGCGCAAATTTCCGCGGTTCGCGTAGCACTTCCTCGCGTTTGCTCGCGAGCAATGTCCGCGGCGTTCTCGTGCATGCGGAACAAAGCGTCGGGCACCTGGTGCAAGGCGCCCTTTCGGTGGACGATCTCGAAGTCCCACTGCTGTAACTCGATCGCCCACCGAGCTAAGCGCCCCGACGGATTCTTGAGGTTTCGCAGCCATTGTAGCGCGCTATGGTCGGTTATGATTTTAAAGCGATAACCCTCCACGTACGGTCGCAACTTCTTTATTGCCCAAACTAACGCGAGGCATTCTTTCTCCGTCGTCGTGTAGTTTCTCTCCGCGCCGCTAAGTACCCTGTTAAAATAAACTATCGGGTGTTCCCCGTCGTCCAGGTCCTGCGTAAGGACCGCGCCTAGCGCTCCATCGCTCGCGTCGCATTGTATCGTAAACGGCCTTTCGAAATCAGGCCGCGCCAGAACAGGGGCCTCCGTCAGAGCCTTTTTCAGGCTGTCGAACGCCGCATGCTGGTCCGTCTCCCACGTCCACGGTTGTCCGGTCCGCAACAATTTTGTTAGCGGCAGCTTACGTTCCGACTCGCCTGCAATAAACCGTCCGTACCACGTAATCATCCCCAAGAAGCGTCTTAGCGTCCCGTTTCGTCACACGATTTACGTCTCGATAATCGATGCAAAACCTATATCCCCCATCCGATTTCCGCAACAATACCGGCACGCTAGCCCACGAGCTCGCCGATCGTTCAATTACGCCCGCTTCTAACATACTGGCTACCTCTTCGTGCGCGACCTCTAGCATTCGCGGGGACATTCGCCTGAACCGTTGCCATATCGGCGCTGCGCCCTGCACGTCAATGCTGTGCTCGGTGAGTTGCGTCAGGCCGAGCGTCGGTGCGTTCGGCGGTATTAACTCATTTATAAGCGCGTCGAACCGCGCCCGCTGCGAGTCCGTCAGCTCGGAGATCCCCGCATACGTCGCGTGGATCTCGGACACACGCTCGAGTTGGAATTCGTACCACGGGCCGTCACCTAACCTCCACGCGTTTCGCCGCACCCACATCAGCATATCGAATTCGTAGATGAAGTCCGCGCCTAACACTATTTCGTCTTCGAGCTGGCTCACGACCGTTGCTTTAATTGCCCCGATCGTGCCGACGACATTTATTGATAACGCCACCGTGCCGAGTGGACGCGATACTCCTCCTAACTCGGACTTCAGCGTCGTTTCGGTCGGGAGTAATCGGTTCTGAAGATGCCGAGCTAACCGTGGTCCAACGACCGTGATCTGCGCACCGCCGTCTACCAGTGCCGTAACACGCATTCCCTCCACTACCACGGTCAAGTATCGGCGAAGGTCGGCTCTAGTTGCCGACTGCTTCGCGCCTCGTGGTGGCTTTTCGGTGCAGCGCGTTCCCGCCGGCTCCTGCCAGGTGGCTCCCTCCCGCCAGCCTGGGACATCGTCCCCTGGCGCACCATCCTCCCGTTTCTTCCGCCACGTGCTGCCCGCGTCCGACGCGTAGTCTCCTCCGCTTGCCTCACCTATCTCCTCTACGTCCGAATCCCGCTCCTTTTCCGCGTCGTTAATTTTCAACTTCGCGGAGTTGATCGCAAACGCCTCTTTGTTTTTCTCCGCCCTTCGCCATTCGTCTTGGATCGCCTCCCATTTCCCCAGATTTGCGAGCATGGTGGGAGTATCGATCTCGCTCTCGCTATTCGATTGGGGTTTTCTAGATCCGGCGCTCGATCCCTGCGCTCGCCGGCTCATCCTGCTACCCGGGCTCAGCAGGTCCGAGATATCTCCCTTCGGTCCTCTCGGCCGCTCTTCCTCGCTATTCGCTTGCGGTTGGTTTAGTCCAACGCCTGCCGTGCGCGGTTGCTTCTTTATCGCGCCTCCCTGGCTCCGCGGTACAGAGATATCTCCTCTCTGTCCGCTCGGCACTGCCTCCTCACTACGCGGCGGCTCAGAGATATCTCCTCTCTGTCCGCCCCCGATTGCTGCATCGCTTCGCGGCGGCACCGAGATATCTCCTCTCTGTTCGCCCCCGATTGCTGCATCGCTACGCGGCGGCACAGAGATATCTCTCTGGTCACTTACCAGCACGCTCTCAGTACCTCGCGGCGCAGAGATGTCTTCTCTCTGTCCGCTTTGCTTACCTCCTTCACCCACCGCGCGCGCCTCTCTTCCTACCTGGCGTTTCCGTCTGCCTTGCCCACCGTCACTCCCACCTCGCGTTTCGCGTCCTAACCTTCGCGCTTTCGTCGGCTCCTTTACCGGCCGAACTACTCCTACCCCGACCGGTCTTCTTTCTTGGTCTTGCCTGCCTCTCCCCCCGTGTGGCCAAACTATTGGGTTCGCGGGAGCCCTGTCTGTTCGCAGAGGGGGGCCCCGGGGCTCAGGAGGGCGCCTCCTCGCTCGTTTCCCGGGTGGGACGCAAACGCGGGCGGTGGGTTGTTATCCCGTGTTACAAAGGGGCATGCACTGGCGTAGTGTTCCCATTGTCGACATGCGTAGCACTGCCGCGCGGGACAGTTAGTTACACGATGCCCCGTTGCTCCACATCCGACCATTGGGACTGAGGAGAGCAAGACAGGGGCGTCCCGCCTGATTCGCCCCAATGGGGGCTGTTGCCCGCAGTGCGCGAGTCGCCGCGCCACTCTGCTGCTTTTCCGCCGGCCGGCGACGGTTCGTTCGGCTAGGATGCGTACCCCAACTGTTGCTTGTCGGCGCGGTGCGGCTCGCTCCTACGAGACGGATTATTCGCTTTCGGTCGGAGAGTCGAATACTGTGGGGTTATCGGGCCGGGGACGCCAGACGCCGTTGTCCTCGACGCGCCCACCTCAACCACCGCATCCACCGTATCCGCATTCCGTGCGTCGTCCCTTCTATCCCTCCGCGGCGATTTCCGTCGGTCTGCTTCTCCGATTGCCGTCACGACTTCGGCCTCCTGAACCGTGCGTACGCCCGCGACCCGTTTCGTCGAGACTATGGGGTTCGAGTCGGGCAACCGCATGTTCGATGGCGGTGCGACGTAGCGCGAGCGGCGCTCCTCTTTCCTCTCGTGCACGGCTCCGCGCCGTTCTAATTGCTCAAATCCGTCGATTAGCTCGTATTTCAGGGCTTCGCTGTAGTCGGGCAAGAGACCCCGAACGGTCTCTTCAAGCTGGCGACGCATCGTCGGCGGGCGGCGGAATCGTCGGTACAGGTAGCGACGGCACATAATGTAATCGGCGATTTTTTTGCCCCTGGCGTGCGTCCGCACGCGCAGTTCTTCGGCTAATTCGCTGTCCGTCAACCGTACGACGTAGCGGCTGCTGAAGGCGCGCTTACACGCGCGGAAGTATCCGAAGTCTTCGCAGTGGCCGCGGTACCACTGCGCCGCGCGTCCAGTCAACAGCGTCGGAATCGCGTTCAGAAACGCGTCCTCCGAGCAGTCCGTACCGTGATAGCAACGTTCGAGACGGTCTAAAAATTACTCCGCGCTTTCGGTTTCTTGTCCGGCGAATTGTAGCCGATAATCGCACAACATCTTGACGCAGTCCCAGGAGCCTCGATAATATCGTTCGCGGTCACGTGGGGACGCCGTTCGTCGCGGCCGGATAGTTATGTCCTACTCCTCGTTTTCAGACGAGGAGTGTTCAGTGCTCGCGTCCCTCACGTGTCGGTGCCGTGCGTATTCCTACGGACCCGAGGCGCCCGGTGTCTCCTCCCGCGGTCCTCCCGCTCGCTACTCCCGTGCCGCCACCTCCCCGTACTCCTGCCGCTCAAGTCCGCGTCGCGTTCGCGTAAGCTATCGCAAGTCCGTTGCAGACGATCACCGAGTCTGGTTGCGCTGCGCGATGTTTCGTGTTCCCCCTCACCGCCCGCATACTCTCCTCTAGAAGTGCGGGGCCGGTGCGTATGAACCGTCGCGGGCCGGCGATCGGAGCCACGGGCATCCTCTCTCGTTGCGGAGCGGTGCGACTCCCGACCGCTCCCGCCGTCGCGGCTTCGTTCGCTCGTAGCGCTTCGGAGCCGCCTCACTGCCCGCGTGTCTGATTGTCGGTGTTCGCCCTTCCTCTTTACCCCCGCGCCTTCTTTCCGCCCGTTGGCTCTCGCCCTCCCTCCTCTCCGCATGGTTCGCGTACGGTGTCAGCGGGGTCCGTTTCCCGCTCCGTACCCGCGTGCGCGATGTGCGACGTGGCCCACCGGGTATCCCGTCGCGCGCATCGTCGGCCGTTAGCGCTGCCACTTCTAGGCCTTCGAGCTCGTCTCGTTGCCGAGCACGGTCCGCTCGCATTTTCGAGTTCGCTCCCCGCGCTCTGGGCAGTGGGTCGCGGATGTTGCTAGATCGGTGGGTGGGTGGGGGAACTATGGGCGAGTTTTCGGGGGACGTCGTGTACGCGTACGGGGTGTAGCGCTTCGTGCTCGAGACGGCCGTAGAAGTCATTTGGGCGTCCAGCAGCGCGAATAGGGAGCTCGGCTCCAGAACCGGCGGCGCGGCGTCCGCCGTCGCATACGCGGGCGGTCCGACCGGCTGAGAGGCGGCTCTCTCCAGGGGCGGCCGTGTTGAGGTCGGCGTTCGCGGTGACGGTCGCGTGCAAGATTGCGGCTCGCTGAGGTAACGCGCTCCGCCCTCGCTAGATTTTGACTGCCGTTGCGGTGACGCCTCTTGCGTCCTTCGGGCTCCGCCCGCTTCGACGTCGGTCCACTCTACTGGACTTAATACCATCCGTCCGCACTCCGTGGGCGTCGACCGTCCCTTGGGATCCCAATCCGGAAACCACGGAATATGCGCGACGCGTCCGTGCCGTTCTTGCTGCTGTCGGCGCAGCTCGTGTCGCCACAGCCGTTCCCGCAACGTTGCATCGAGCCCGCGTGCGCTGAGGCCGGCCTCGGTTAGCCGGTCGTGTACTTCCTCGCGCATCATTTGGTCGATGCGTCGTCTCGTTTTCCGATAGTCCGGGATGCGGAGTAATTCCTCCACTGCATCGCGGTAGCTGCCGGCAAAGCTCGGTGACTTTGGGGGGAAGGGGGAAGGTCGTGCGCGAGGAATGCATGAGGAATGCGCAGGGGTTCTCACCTGGGATAGCGTGGAAGCTCCGCTCACCAACTCTCGTCTCGTGCCACAAATAAGATAAGAAATTTTATTTCACTCTATACTAGTTTACTAGTTAGGCGCATCGCAAGGCAAACAGGTTTTCTTTTTTTTTTTTATAAAACGCGGGAGTGCTCTTTCGCTAATGCGACGGTTGCGGCCCACTCTTCACCCTCACTCACATATGCGCTCTAGCACACTCTTCTGCTGCTACTCCTCCGTCTTTGGTTTTCTTATCATTCACAACCATTCAGTTCGATTCGTTCACGGTCCGGGTGCCAGCCGGGCCCCACGTTGGGCGCCACTGTAACACTTCGCGAATGCCGTGCAGGCTTCGGAACCTTGCTCCGATTCGCGCGGTCCAATCCTTGAGCCCGCCGTATTTTATCAGGCGCCGGGCGAGCTCAACCGGGCTAGCGGGGTATCCTCGAGCGGCTCTCTCTTTCTCAGAGGGGGCACCGCTGGCTGCTACGGAGAGGCGCAGCACCGGATGTGACACCTTGTCTCCTCGTCTCGAAGAAAACCAAAAGGCACGTGGGGAGAGGGGGGGGGGGAATTACTTAAATTAATTACAGCCAGTAAACTGATCAACGGTGGTGCTTTATTGCCTACTCTACTTTACAAAACTTCCGGCCCACTGGCCGGCCCTATTCTACTACCTTCCCTCCATAAAAAATCGCTTCCCCTAGAACCACCGCGCACAACACGCTTTTCACCGCACGCCCGCTTCGCGACCTCCGACTCCGTCCGTCGTCGCAGTACTCGTTCTTGCTTGCGACCCACCCCGTCCGACCGATTGCCCCCGTGTACGCGTCCCGAGCACTCCCGTCCGTGTGGAGGTCCGTCGGCGTGGCTCCTCGATGGCTCAGGCTGCTCGGGTAGCCCTGGTGCTCGTGGCGCCGTTGATCAGCCGGCCTCTCTGCTGCAGCGCTGGATCGCCGACGGATTCTCCCGCTGAGTGGGCGCGGCTTCCCAGTCGGGCTGGTGCACCGGGGCTGGAGGGCGCAGTGGCTTCTCCTCCTAAACGCTGCCGTAGCAGCAATTGTCCGCTCACGCCGTTGGATCTCCCTCCGTCTCAGCGTCGGGGCGAGAGAGTCGGTAGGACGTCCTTCCTTCCTTCAATCGAGAGGAGAGTCTTCCGGAGACGTCTTTCCAAGTCGGAGGTCCAGGCGAGAGAGAGCGAGGGTCTTCCGCCGCGGTTGCTACTTGCGGTCGGCCGACGTCGTACGCTCGCCGCGCCGCGAGAGTGCTCCCCACCCTGTTCGCGAGCTCCGCCCACGGCATCCCCATACGCGACAGTCCCTCCCGTTCCCCGTTCGTATCCCTATCTTCCGCGCTGCCCCCCTTCTCTGCCTGCTACTGCGGCCGCATTATCAGCGACGGCGTCGTGTCAACTCGGCGGCATTTGCTGGCGGTTGTTGCCATCTTCAGAACTGGCCGCTGGCTCTCGTCGCTGGGCCGCCTCCGCAGCCTATCTGGTGTTTGCTGACGGGCCGCCTCTGGGCCTTTCGTAGGCCGGCGTTGTTGCGCCCTGGCGGCTGCTGGCGTGTTTCACCGGGCTGACGCTCCTCCGCGTCCTCAACCGACCTCGGCTGGAGCTCTCCCAGTTCCCTGTGGTAGGGGCCGCTCCTGAGGCCGTGGGTGGTACGCCTTGTCGTGTGTCCAGGTTGTATTTGCCTGGTTGTTGTCGTCTCACAGGTAGCCCTCGCAACGTAAAAGATTAATGCACGATAGCTCGATAATCGCGAAATCGGACACTGCTGGAGGTCGCCCCGCGGTCGCGTTCTTTCCCCCCAGATTCCTCCTTACTTTTATCCTCTACCTGTGACATTGTCACAACACTCGGGGACCCTCGCCGGTCTCGTTGGCGAGTCTCTCGTCCCGGGTCGGCATCTTTCGAACGCAAAAGCGGCAGCTGCGCTCGTCACCCCCTGTGCTGCTTCGGTCTACGTCCTCCCAACCGTTATTGACACTGCACCGGCTCATGTCCGATTCAACCCTTGGGCGCATTTCCTCACGTAACCCCCTATTGTATTAACGCGTTTCGTTGCGGAACCGAGGCGAGGTCTTCCGGGAATTGATCAAGAGATAGTAATTGTAGAGAATTTTGAGACGGTTTCGAATCCTTGGTATCTTTGGGGAATAAACGATGTGCAGCGTTGCCCGCGGAAGTTTCCAGAATGGAAATTGTTAGATGGCACACTGTACCATCTCTTTTGGATCCGATCCTTTTTCAGGAGGAGGGGCGGAAACTCCTCGTTCCAGACGAGTGTAGAGTTGGAGTGATTGAGCAGGCACATCGCTACGCGCGGTCAAGTCATCTCGGAATAGAGAAGATCTATGACAGGGTTAAGAGAGAGTATTATTGCACACATAGTGAAGTTGCCTCATAGAAAGAGCTGTTTGACTGATAACGGTACCGAGTTCGGTAATAAGTATCTTTGGGAGATGTTGAAAAATTACGGTGTAAAGCACATAACCATGCCTCCCTACCACCCCCAAGTCAATCCAGTTGACCGTATGAATAGACCGTTAAAAACAATGATTGTCACGTTCGTTGAGGCTGATCATCACCAGTGGGACAAGCTCTCGCATGAGTTTCGACACGCCATAAATACGGTGGTGCAAGTTAGCACAAAAGTCTCGCCTATATTCTTGAACTACGGTCGACATCCACAGCCTGTTAAGACATTGCGTCGTGATCTGGAGGGTGAGAAGTTAGTCTTTCCTGCTGATCCTGAGCATTGGTTTGACCGTCTAAAATAATTCGACGTTCTTTGCGATCTCATGAGGAAGCATAAGGATCAAGTCTAGGAACATAATGCCCAAGGAAGCGTGAAAAAACGCTCTCAGATGCGGCGAAGGGAATCTCCGTAAAATTGGCATCGAAGTACTTTGGTACCTTCGAAAAAAAGGAAGTGCTAAGTAATACGTTCTTCCTTCTCGAAGATTGCAGCCGGAAGACCTCTAAGGTACATAAACAGCACCTAAAGCGGTGCATACCTCCGAGACAAGTTAACGCGCTGACCGATGAAGTGCCGGAAGCTAATATATGCTCGGGTGATATATTTAAGTTTAAGTGGAAGTCAGTAAATAGACGAATATTCAGGCATTTATTTATTTTGCAGGTGGCAGATCGTGAAGAAAAAGAAGGGGTCACCCTTGTCGAGCCAGTTCCGGCATTGCCACACAAGAAGGGTAAGAACCATGGAGTAAACCGAGGCGTGTCAGTCGCTTGTTGAACAGGCGACCGTCGTAGAAGTAGCAGCAGCTAAGTATGCAAATCCCGTCGTCGACAACCGCAACATGTTTTCGGCGGGTTATTTAGAGGATCTGTGCCGAGAGGTGGTCAAGCAACAGCGTCTACGGGCGAGATGTTGCCTGAATGATTACTTCTCGAGCCAGATGCTAGAGAACGAGCTTCAGGAAAGCCTCGACACAGCGTTGCCGTTGGGGTCACCGCAAAGCGCAGTGTCACCTTCGGCCCCAACGCCTAGCTAGAAGAAGAAGAAAGAGGTTGGGAACGTGATCGCGAGCTTGAGAGAGCGCGAGGAGTTAGCTCGCAAGCGAGGTCGGGAGGGCAAATGCAGGAGTGGTTGATTGTATTCGGCATGAAAGCCGTGTAAAATATGGGAAATGTAGTGGTGTCAAAAAGATTCTGTGGATCCTCCACCGTAGTAAGAGATCCCGGTGAGCTGCATTTGCCCCGGGCATTTTCCCCAACCTCTGCACATGCTATAGTACCACAACTGTGGACGCTGGAGGAAAACCCTATACAGTTTCTCACGTTGTAGCAAAGAACTTGCTGCATGGTTGATGCACATGAGTAATCGGCGCATCCGAGAGATCCACCCCCAACCCCTCGGATGCCCCTGTTACTACACCGGTATTGCATGTGCCGCCTCGAGCTCTTCTGAAAAAGCTAATTTTTTTAGGAGGAAATAAAAATGTTGTGAAGATTCCGTTTCCCTATCCCACGTGGTTTGCATAACACCAGAAGTGGGTATTTAGGCGCGCAATCGGTTCTCAATACTTGCTCACTCGCATAATTAGATCAATTTGTCTCGTGACACGCGAGTGCCCGAGACTGAGTCGAAAGAGAACGCGTCATGCATAATTGTCAGATGTAATGATATTGAAAGGTAGAGAGAGAGGGGGGGAGAGGAAGAGAGGTACAGAAAGAGAGAGACGGAAAGAGAGAGAATCACGGCATTAAGAAATAGAGTAAGAAGTAGAGATAGTGATGCAGCAAGTGCACACGTGTTTATTGGGTGCACGGAAATGCATACAATAGAGTTTATGTTTTCTGTTGGCGAGGAAGAACTGCGCCCGATTTCGGTCAAGTAAGCCATAGCCCGTTTGAGTACTTTTAAATTATCTTGATTATTTTTTATTTTTCTATAAAATATCTTAACGAGTTAATATCTTTTTTACGTGACTCATAGTATCTCCTATTTCTTTCTTGTCTTTTTTTCGCATTTTATGCAGTTCGTGACGAAACCTCTGAGCGTCCTCGCACGCGGCAGTCGCAAAATATAAACAGAGACTTGAGGCTCCTTAGTAGCGCGGTTAGCAGACAACGGAAGGTAAGTGCGGTTTCGAGCGACGAGTGCTCTGTACCACCACCAACAGAACGAGCAACCGTTACCTACCGTCCTTCCTCAACATCTATAGAGAGAATATCAGACCGATGCCCCTCGACACCTGTGACGAGCATAGCGTCCCTGGAAGCTGTAGGAGAACTCGGCCTGGACGCGGCCGGGTCTAAGAGTAAGCCAGACGGCTACCACGGCTAGATGGATGTCCCGTGCGCCATGGGGAAGCGCCGGTAGAGAGAGCGCGCGCGCGACTGACCGCGCGGCAACAGCAGGTGCGTAATGCGAGGCGGACATAGGCTCCCACAATATCCTGGGGCTGTGAGAGCAGCCGGCTCTTCGACGTGAAGCGATCGAACTGGTGGTATAGGGCCCTCATTAGCCCTGGCCACCCGAAAGTGAGTTAGGCGGCGACTGTCCGACGTGAGGAAGGGTCCTCCTGGCCCTGGCCGTCGGCAACCGTGCGATTGTGATGAAATGTGAAATCTTATCATAACTTTTTTTTGGATTTGAATCATCCTTTAATTCTACGTAATTCTAAGTTGTATTTGTATATTATTGTTATCATATGTACCTGAGCTTTCTGAATTACTTACCGCATATGTAGTATTTAAAAGAAACAAACAGTATAACTGTTGATGTGGTACTTTTCCATACAATTATCATTACCATTCTCATATTGTTGGTTATATTAAATGTTCTATATTTAACAAATTCTCTGAATAATTTACGGGCGGTTTTTAAACAATTTCTTTCCTTTATAATCACTATGCCTTTTATATAACTCACAATAATACTTAGTGTTTCCTTCCCCTTGTTTATTTGCATGTATTGAGTCGCAAGATCTCGTGAACTCTTTCGTTCATCAGTTTGTGTATTCTTTTCTGAACTTTTCTTTGTATTCAATACATTTTTCATCTCTTCATAGCGCTTATAATGATAAAAAGGCTGTCGTACATTATTATTATCATAAGTATTTGAGTTTTTAGAACTGTTTTTTCTATTACTATCGTTTAAAATTAAACAAATCTTATTATTGCTGTTTTAATTTTCTACACAATAATATGCTTTACTTATATTGTAATTTTTGATATTCTTATTTGTTTAATGTTGTGTATTCAACTTATTTTTTTAATATCGATACAAGCAATTGTAATCTTTATTTTCTTTATATATTTTAGGAAAATTTACGTTACCTGTATCTTGCATATCCGTATAAATATTAATAAAAATTTTAAATTCATTTCAATTTATACAATTTAGATTTTTCTTTTGTTAATTACATCTCCGATTGTTTTAAAATTCCTTCAATGTGTTTCAATATTTTTACTAATATTATTGTTAAGTCCTGCGTAACGCTCCACTATGGATATAGTATATATAATATATATATATGTGTGTCGTATTAAAATTGAAAATATTTGTTTATTATTTTAATGAATAAGGGGTTCTTTTAAATAGAATTATTAATTTTACTAAAAATATTAAAGTACAAACATAGTCTATCAATATTTATTGCACCGTCAACTATAGTAGTTGGGAAATGTTTTAAATTATATTTTACAATTATATTATAAAGATAAGGAAGTAATTTTGTGTAATCGAATTAATTTCCCCAGGAGTTTTATTTAATAATAAATATGTAAAAAAAGCAATTGCTAAAAAACCACAATCTTTTCTACTTTTCTGATATTGAACTTTAGGAAACTACAGAAATCAAATAAAAAATGAAAACATTTTTTATAAAAACTTTTTGTGTGAAAGATACGAGCGTTTAATTTAATGAAACATATATAAAAATATCATAATAGTTATATAATATTTATAGATAACATGTACCTCATGTAATGAATTATATCAATATGAACATCGTTTACCATTGAACTATTTGAGATACTTCTTTATCTTTATTTACATAAAATACATTTTTTCTCATTTGTAAAAAATTGAATAACCAATGAATGTCAAAGACTACTGAGATGGTGATATTTAATATTAATAATAAAGGGGCGCAAATTTCTATCGAAATGGGCTGCAAACTTCTTCCAATGATCAAGGGCACAATTTTAATTCTAACTCTTATTATTCCTAAGTAACCTATCGAAACTCGAGGTTTTAATTTTTGAAAAAAATTAAATTTTAGTTTAGTAAATTTAAAGAATTTTTTTATTTTACCAGCGTCATCGTTGCAGGTCATATCAGAAGTACGAAAGGCAAGATCAGATTTCTGAGTGTCCACTGTTGACCTTTTCTGCAACAGATTCGATCTCATTGATCGAGCGGTGGCCGATTATAATTCTGTTCTTGCGAGAAGTCTCGGCTCAGGCCACCCTGAATTGAATCGATCCGCACAAGAAGAGCTATCAACAAAGTATCAACAGAAAAGTACACAAGAAAGTATCAACAAAGCGCAATTATCCGAACTGGTGGCCCTGCGTGATGATCGCTCACTGCTCTTCAATGAGATAAGTAGTCTAGAAAATTTAATGAAGAAAATGGGGGGCGCAATCAAGGTGAAGGTCGATGGACTGGCCACTGAGATATCCGGCAACCTGTTAAAATTAAATGCACAACTACATGACAATGTAAATAGTTTGGACTTCGTCAAGATGGATACAAAAGAGATAGCGCGAGCGTTAAATTTAGCGTACAACGTTTCGTCGGAGATGCGGATGGTGGGTGATGCGGTTGAGCTCATCCTTTCACTTCACATTGTAAATATATTCATTTCACTCATTGTATGTGGGTTATGCGTGATCTCATCTTATTTCATTCTTCATATGTATATACCGCCATACTTGAATTCATTGTGGGAATGTATGTGTGCGTGTGACTTGACTGATAGGTAATAAGGAAATTCAAGTACACGGAGAGAATTTTGAACCTTAAAACTCGGTTCTACTAGTAGAACGCAAAATTTAGAAGCCAAGCATTGAAAATTAAGATAGCACCATCTATAAATTCGGAGATAGCACTAAAATTTTCGGTACTATCGGTAGCATTCTATATTTCTGTTCCTAGCATATAGATTCTTGCTACTTAGAACGATTTTTTCCCGTTCTACTTCTAATCGAAAAATCCGTCTGCATGTATATACCCCCACACACTCATATATATATATATATAAGCACATAAGGTTATACGCAGAAGCCCTCGCAGAAGCCGGCAAACACTGCTCAATGATAAACAGATTCTGCTATAGCTATGTAAAAACTGCTCACTGCTGCAAGCAGCGCCTTCACTTTAGATTCTAGAACGGTAAAAAACCGTTCTAAGTAGAGTCAGTAGCTGAAATTTCAATGCTATAGCACTGACATACGAACTTCTAGTATAGTAAACTTACGGGAGCAGTACCAACATAAAGTATGGTATCATTAGCACCTTAAATTTACGTACTAGACATAAAATAAAGCATTCTAACATCAGAAAATAGTATTCTAGCACTAGAAAACAGAATTCTATTTCAAAGTAGTGCTGGTTTTTAACGTGCAAACTTCTCTCCGTGTAATGTATATGCGAAAACTGCGCTTCATCTGCGATTTGACTATAGTTGTAATACAGTGATTATATTTATAAGTAGACTTAAGATATTGCGTTTATAAACGTGTATTTTGTGCAATATTTTGTACAGTCATTTACAAATAAAAATTTATTTATCTATCTATCTATCTTCTTGCCCGCTGGAGTCTCCATTTCCATGGGTATCAACGACGGGACTTGCCAGCTCAGTCATCGCTACCTTTGCAACGGACGCCTGTACGATAAACAATAGGTGACTGACTCGGCACAGCTTTCTCCATGAACATCAACAGGTGGTTGCAAGCTTTGGCCCGATGATGAGGATGGAGCCGTTGATGCTGCGTAGCTCGTCGGCTTAGTTCCTCCTCCACTATCTTTTCATTGGAGGCATCAAGGAGCAATGCCACGTTGTCGGTTATCCCAGCGAGTTGAAAGCTCGAGTCAGACTAATCGCTCGAGGCACTCCTCCTCCTTCTTGAGTGACACTCTCGGAGCTGGCTCGACGAGGATTACTGCTCCTTTTTCTTCGCCATCCGCCACTTGCAAAATGAATAAATTCCTTAACATCCGCTTAACCCTTACTATTCGCGCAAATTTAAACACAAAACCAGAGCTCATATCAACTTCCGATACTTCATCGGTCAGCACGTTAACTGGCCTCGGAGATATAAACCGCTTTAGGTGATGAATATGCACCTTAGAGATCTACCAGCCAGAATTTTCGAGAAGCAGCACTTGGGCGTTGCATTCATGCTCTTCATCGTTTTATCTCCTCACGAGATTCCAAAAAACGTCCAATTGTTTCAAAACGTCAAGTCAATGCTCAGAATTTGAAATGGAATTGGCTGTTTAAAAAAAAAAGCTTTTTTGATAAAGTAAGAATTGAGTATTATTATAAATTGTAAAATATTTTCAATCATAACTCATATTCGAAAATATCTTTAGGTTACAAATCCCAAATGGAGCGTATATTAAGCCTAATAAATATTGAGGCATGATAAATATATTTTTAATATTTTTGTATTAAAAATATTTCTGAAGATCTTTATTTATATTATTAATAATTAATTATTTGAAAATAAGCATTTATTTTCGTAGAAAAATATGAATAATATAGAATTTTTAAGTATGCCGTGCAGACACGGATTTCTTCTCTATCCCCTTTGTCCTCCGCCGCTACAAACTGCGCGTGGGCTCCCCGCCTATCAGTGTAAAGTCGCTCTGTGCAGGCGCGGAAGTCTTCGTTTTCTGGCATCGCTATCGCTACGCTAACGTATAGAAGAAGTTGAGCAGAGTCGTAGCCGTACCGTGACGCGCATTGAAATGCACAGAAAGGTGCTGCGACGACGCTACCGAGCCAGCTACCCTCGCGTAGCTCTTGGGGAAGCCGCCAGCCACTAGTGAAAACTTGGGCCACTGACGAGTGAGCGAAGGCTACTTGTAACCTCGGTAACTCCTCCGAGTTCCGACGAAGAGCGACGCGGCCGATGACATTCCAGGGACCAGCGAACGACATCAACTGCCGCCGCTTCGGGGCCAATGGGATAAACACTCCAGACCGTATCTTCCCACCCCTGAAAAATGACGGAAGCAAAGTTGCGCACCTAATAAATACAAACAATTTGGAAAGGTGGAAATGTGACGAACATGAAAAAGTTCCGAATGCACAGAAGTCAAGACAACCGAGCCGGGGCGAGATAATAATAATCGCATTGACATTGCGAACGATCCGTATATCTGAAATACTACAGGAATCGGACAGAGCGCTACCAGAAGATTGTTACCATAATGATTTGTCTTTGAATCGGTAAGTATAGAAAAAGTAAATACGAGTAAGTACATACCCTCGTATGTTACGCAAATCGAAAATAAGATTCGCCTTATACAATTACACGCGAACTTCGCGAAATTCATAAAACCACCTTCTCCGTTTATATAAGGTTGGCAAATATCTCCCTTCCACTTTTCTGCTCTGTATGTAATGCTTTATCAAAAGTATTACATTGATCGGACTTAGTTCAAATATGCACCGTTTTGTCCTGGTGGAACACTATACCCTTCATGTTGGCCATATGGGTCGTTTCTTGTCGATCACCTGTTTCAAGCGATCCAATTGTTCGCAGTTGATGGTAGAATTAAGCGCTTTGCCATATAGAAGCAGCTCATAGTGGATGATTCTCTTCCAATCCCACTAAACACACAGCAAAACCTTCCTGGCCATCAACCCCGGCTTAGTCACTGTTTGGAAAGATTAGGCGGCCTTTGACCCCGACCGTTTTCGCTTGATATTGTCGTATGTGATCCATTTTTCGTCGCTAGTCACCATCCGCTTCAAAAATGGGTCAAGTTCGTTCCATTTCAGCAGCATATAACTGGCGTTGATTCGGTCCAGAAGGTTTTTTTGCGTCAAATCATGCAGCACCCAAACATCGAGCTTTTTTTTGTATCCAGCCTTCTGAAGATGATTTAAAATGGTTTGGTGACTAACTCCCATCTTCTGGGCGATGTCACGAGATACTACATGCCGGTCTAACTCAATTTTTTCCATGATTTGATCGGTATTCATCGTCATGGGTCTTCCGCCGGCTGGCTTATCCATGCTGTCGTTTTCACCGACTCTAAATCGTCAAAACCATTCCTCCGTGGTTCGAAGTGATAGAGTACCATCTTCTAAAACACTGTTAATCTCACGGAATGTTTCTCTAGCGGATTTGCCTTTAACGAAGGAAAAATTTAAAATAGCGCGAATTTCGGCGTTAGTGAACTACATGTTTGCACGTATATAACTGTTGAGTGCAATATACAAACTAATCATGCATAGCATCGTTTTGTAGGTTATGTCAAGACCTATCAAACGATGTATAGTATTACCAGATACGAGCTATATAGCGCTTTGTACATAGCCGTGAAATTCAAAAGACAAAAAGACGAAAGGGAGATATTTGCCGACCTAATATAATTAAATATTTAATAAAATATACATAAGTTAAATGTTTGCGTTCTTTAAAAAATGCCTACAACTCTGCTCCATTTTTCTTTGGCTATTTTTATGTCAATGTTTTTGAATAAAATGTTTGACAACAAATTATTTTTTTAAATAAATTTTTTAATTTATTATTTATTTTTTATTTTAGTATTTTAATTTATTATTTTGCAAAGTTAGTCGATATTTTATCAAAACAAAAATTTATATGGAAGTATAATTTTATATTTTCAAGTCCATGATTAAATTGTGATTAAAATTAATTCAGTGGAGTTATACATTTAAATATATAAGCAATTATGTTAAATAATAATAAAAATTATATTTCCTTGTAAATTTTTATCTACAATTTTATTGTCATATTTTTTTTAATAATAAGTAATGTATTAGTTATCTGAAATATCGGCTTCGTTATCAAACATTTTATTTAAAAACATTGAGGTAAAAATTGGAAAAGAATAATAGAGCAAAGTGTAGGGATTTTTAAAAAAACGCGAACATTTATATGCATATTTTATTAAATATTTTATTCCTATATGAACGATGAAGGTGATTTTATTAATTTCGCTAAGTCCGCGTGTAATTGTATAAGCCGAATGTTATTTTTGATTTGCGTAACATATTTACTATTTTTATACTTACCGATTCAAAAACAAATCATTATGGTAACAATCTTGTGGTAACGCTCCATCCGATTACGGAACATACTATTTTCGTACTTACCGATCTGACGACAGAACATTATCGTAACACTCTCGATAATGCTCCATGCGATTCCTGCATTATTTCAGCTATACGGGTCGTTCGCAACGTCAATGCGATTATTTTTAATTCGGCCCCGCTCGGTTGTCATGACTTTCGCGAATTCGGTAGCTTTACATATTCGGGACTTTTTGATAGCCGTCCGCCTTGCGTCCGGCATCACCACACGGATCCTCGAGTGTACTTTCTCACCCGCGTGGCAGGAATCCTAGTATACCCACCTCCGGTGCAACCTGGTGGTCAGCTCTTCTCCCCAGCCTCGTTCGGGCTGGGTTCACCCGAACACCTCCGCGCTGCCGACTTTGGATGGTCATGGGCTACCACCAAACACCTCATTCCCCTGATGATCGCTGTTAGCAAGGATGGCTAGAGGACTCGTCATTCGGCAGGTGAATGCCGGATGGTCTGGATGACTCGTGCACACTCCCGGGATCGCTCTCACGGTTGCTCACTGCGCGGGGCAAAAATAATGCGAACATGAGACGTGGATTAGCATTGCGCAGGCTATTGCACTCGTGCGAAAGTCGTATCGCACTACTGAGCTATTCCTTCTCAGCGATCATCAGGCGATCGGCGATCCTCTGAACTTTGTTTATCAATACGGCTCGACCGCATGCAAGGCCGCTCCGAGACTTCGACACAAAGTATAATGAGCTCACGACTTGCGACTTTAGGCTTCGTGAAAAAAGGCTAAAAATTTTAGTGTGTGGGAGGGCTCTTGAGAACTCTCACGCAAGTACGGGAAAATTTTCCGTTTTTCCAACTAGGTGATTTGCTGCTTGACCGTCCTACTCCAATATTTTCTATCGGGAACAAAGGTCAGGATAGTTTCCTTGATATTCCTCTTTCCTCGATTCTCTGTGCTGCTACCTCGTACAATCTAATTAGTTAGATTTAAATAAATATTATACTTATGTAATTACTAAAATAACATCTATATGTTTAACAGGTGAGGCCACATTTGGAACTAACATTTGAAAATATTCTCTCTCATATTAACACTGTTTATGTCCTTCGTACTCAAAAAGGTGTGATGCAAGTAAATGCGTTTGAAGAATATTCAAACTTACGATTAAAGGTAACATTTTAATTAAAGTTGAAGTAAAATTGAAGCAGTTATATTTTTATTATAATTATTAACTAATCTGAATTAATTACTTCATAATTTCCTCTGCTACTATTCTTATTTTATAAGCAATAGCTAATATTATATTTTGTACATTATAGTTAAATATATCAATCTCCTTAATTTATCTTATACTTAATCTCGTACTTTAAATAATAGAAATTTTTTAGAATCATATTAGTACCTTAAAAATTAGTAATGATATACAATAAAGAAAAAAAATATTACAACAACAGTAGTATCTACTATATATTACTAATACAATTGTTTTTGAGACTAATGGCGACAATGCTCTTGGATATAATATGTAGAGACTGGTTTCGATACTTCAAACATAATGATTTTGAACTTAAAGATAAAGAACGTTCTGGCGGCCCGAAAAATTTTGAACACAAGAATTAACAGAATTACTTGATTAGAACCGACAGTACCGTCAAAAACCAAATATCCATGGTTCTTTTTCTCTGTATTTTGTGAGATCCACAGGATGTAATTTATTATCAGGTATTTAAACCGAATGAGACTATCACGCGGCATTACTATCGATTTCAATTGATGCATTTGAGTCGAGCCCTATAGAAAAAATGGCCGCAATATGATCAGAAACGCAACAAAGTGAATTTTTTACGTGGCACAACTTGAATAAATTCAAAAGACACATTGTTTTTTCGATGCGCAATTTGTACACTGGCAAAAAGATGGTAGAAAATAATTTCAAGTAATGTCCAATACTTGAAATGAAATGTTTTTATTCCTTATTTTAAGTAAAACTTTTATTTTGTAAAATACTTTATTTTATGAGAAAGAGAGACGCCACTCTGGTTCCAGTGCTCCTACTGTACGTGTCACGCCGCTGTTTCGGAGCAGTTCCTGGCCACCTTCAATCACGCTACGCAACCCACTGACATTGTCCTCCGTACCTGTTCTCGGCCAACGACAACCGTTCAGTAACGATGCAGCTACTCACTCCCAGATTTTCTTGCGAGGGATCTCGTGAGTGCTTAGGGCACTAGATACGATTTCGCTTCACGTCTTACAGTCGGCCGACTACTTCGTCATGACTATCTTTGCTCTAACTAGTTTTGTCGGTATTATCGCTACCTTTTTACTGTAATTAGCCTCCGAGAAGCTGTTGGCACCTTAGTATAACCGTTGGGCGCAAGCACGGTAAGCCACGCCATGCCGTTATGTGATAGCGCGTGCTTTGTAGTGCGACCCGGGGGTTGACTGCCGTGCGCTTCATCGGTTGTCATTGATCAAACGGCGGCAACCGCCGGGCCTCCCACTACCTGGCAGTCCACACGTGAGGACTCAAGTATTACTGTACTGCATTCGGGACTGTCGATGTATTCTGATATCAGGAGTCGATGCCAACACAACGAGCTCAAATATTCGGTTGGTGATCTCCTCGTATGGACTCCATCTCTTTCCATGCTCCGCGTGATAAACTCTGAATCCACTCCCCCCACGGTGGCGTCTGCATCGCAACTGCCATGTCTTTTTGGTCTCTTCACATAAGCTCTCTCTTTCTCTCCTACACTCGCATCCTTGCATTTTCTCACGCATCACTCTTTTTTGGTTCACTGATATCAACGTGCAGCTGTTAAACTGTTAAGCTTGTGAAAGAATATATCATATGTATGATATATGCAAAATAAGTTTTGAAATTTTATTGAGTACTACTTTTTATTCAACAAGTAATAACTATTGGAGTATCAGGTATATCGATATGAAGTGAATGTCAAGATACAAATGTTTGGAAGGAATTTGTTGTGAACGAGCCTTAGTTTTTTTGCTTGGTTACTATCAAGCATATATAGTATACAGTCAAACATATATAGTCATTGAACAATATGGGGACTGTAAGCGGGGATCAATACTGGACTGCAAGTGATGATACTGCGTTTCTTCGCAGACTCGCTGCTGAACTGTCCTTGCAACTTATCCAACACGGTCCTACGCTTATTGCACCCACATTCCGCACCTGGATTGATGTCATTCTTATGGAGGACAAAGATATGGTAATCTTCGCTGCCAATAAACCTGTTCCTTTTCATAGTAAGCACAACATAATCAATGTTCCAATAGAGGTACCTGTCCCCGAATCTGTCTATTGCTCTTTCGGGTATAGGGATTATAAGAGCATTAATGGTGAGGGGCCAGTGCAGTTGTTGGCGGGCTATGATTGGGGGCCGTTGTTGGCGGAGGATTTCGACATTGAGTCAGCAGTCGCGAGGCTCAACTACAATTTAGTGATGGCAATAGATGAACTTACCCCAATGAAAATTATGAAATTAAATAAAAATCGCCTTCCTTGGATTGGGGCTGGTCTTCGTGACCTGCAGCATAAGAGTGAGGCACTATACAGATGGTACAGACTGAACAGGACGATGGCGATTCCTTAAGAACTATCTCGATCTCCGCAAACACGTTCAGGAGAAGATAGATCAGGCGAGGACTGAATACGTTCATAATCGCCTGTTCGACTCTCAAAATTCCAGCGCAATTTGACGTGATTTACGAAACCTAGGTTTTACAAAGGTTACTACGAACAAGTGGGTCTTTGGATGGGCTTATGCCGGATAGCCTTAACATTCACTTTGCGCGGATGTCTGTGTCAAATACCATCGACGACAATCGGATATATGCTGTGATCAAGTCTGCTATTGATGGTATTTTCCGGTTTAAAGATATAAATATTAATGATATTGTACAGTTAATATTTAAGTTCACATCGCAGGCAGTTGATGACGATGATATTCCGCATAGTGTAGTTGTTAAGGCTCTTCCGGTTATAGGTCCGTTTTTAGTGCGCCTGTACAACAGCTCGCTTGAAAGTGAACGCTTCCCTGAGATGTTCTACCTTTACATGAATGATCGTAATCTTGCTCTTCACTCTATGGGTGTAAAACATATTCTATATGCTGACGACCTCCAGGTTTACCATAGTTTTTCTAGGGATAACCTGGAGGCAGGAGCCAGATACGTAACAGCTGCAGCCCTTGCGGTCTCGGACTGGGCCTCGTCTGCCTCCTTGAAGCTCAATATTGGAAAGACGTCTGCGATTCCTTTTGGAACTCGCAGGTTCCTTACTGACATTGAGTCGGCCGGATTCAACTCTATTGAACTCTGGGAAGCGGCAGTCGTGTCCTTGTCCGAGACTGTAATAAGCCTTGGTGTTGTGCTAGACGCGGGGTCTTACCTGGAGACCACACATTGAATTGACTTGCAAAAGAATCAACTACTGCATCGACAAGCTGGTGCGTTGTCTGGTCTTTTCACATTTCAACTATTGCTCGACTGTTTATTTAGATGCGTCCCTTAAGTTGAGGACAAGACTACAACGCTCACAGAATTCCTCTCTAATGCTGCACAAGGGTTTTCAAGCGAAAATATCATTTAGTATTTCGAAAGTGTTGTCTGACACACTAGATTTGTTACAAACAAGGAATGATTGACGTATCGAAAAAATTCATAGATATGATTCATAGCTGTTTGTAAACTTATTATGTCCCTAACGCATTAACTAGCTATAATTATTAATAACAGTTATTCTGAGATGGAAAGATCCAATCTGAAAACTGATATCGAGATAGCCAACGGGCCGACGTTGTGGAGGATGGAATCACGCCGTTATCCACGTTCTCTGGTTATATGGAAAAGATTGAAACACTGATACGGAAAGATAATCCTGAATTCATGGAAGAGGAAAAATTGTGGCAGAAAACAATTTCTGTCTCATCAACCAATATACATTATATTATTTGAAACTCTCTTAGGGAGGTGAAGCCGTGAAAAACGTAGATAATGATGCGGCAAAGCATCTGGGATCATGGAGGATTAGAGGGTTAGAGATGGAATACCTCCGTCATCAGGGATGCCCCCTTTGCTCAATCATACTGGAAATACATGCTGAGCAAGGATAGCGTATGGCGGAGGATATCTCCTCCCGAGCACTCGGCGTACGTCGCAAGACACCTTACCTCCTTATCGTTCTGTATCCGGCCCTCGGTTACTGGCCGACAGTAATCTGTGCGTCTCCCCCCAGATAATTAGTGTCTGTCATTTGCCAGATAACGTTGGGTTGCCAACGTCCCTAAATTCGGGAAGCTTAGCTCTAGTGAGCAGTCCAGTAAATCCATGATATCTGTACGACCGCGAACCTGGGCGTAGACATTTATTCCACTGGACTTCAAACCTTCGGAATATAAACGAGTTGTTCGGCGCCAGATACTCTTAACGCGGCATACCTTGTGATCTTAAGGCATACATATGACCCTCATTCTATCTTTTACTAATGAAAGTAATCCGCCACTAATCATGCTGAGCGTTTAACGCGGCGAATTTGAAGGTTTGGCGACCTGGTATGCTTAAAAAGTATTTATATACAATTAAATTATTCACTTTTTTGAAATATTAATTATTTAATTCAAATCAATTACATATTATTCTAATAAATCTGTACATTATTTCACATATCGTAACTATCTATAACGATTTATTGCAAAATATCAATGTCTTGATCGTAAATTCATTTGATCTCATTATTAATATCTTTTGAAACTAGGGTCAAATGCTGTATGTTCGCGAGTCTGATTCAGTTATTTTCCTGTGTTATCCAAGTGTAATGAACCTAGATGATTTAAGAAGGTAACATGCTCAAACTATCTATTTATAAAATATAAACCAAGTCTGAAAATTAATAGAGATAAGGATTTAATATAATATATTTTAATATTGTTAATAGGATAACACATTAAGAGAAAATAAGTATAAATATAAAGCTACATTTTCTATTTTATTAAAATTTATTTGAGCTGATGAGACCGCGCCGTGCGATCCATGCTGCACTGCTTCAAGCGATCACGCGAGATAGGTTGTGTGGTGAAAGGATTACTTAAAAAATGCAGAATAAAGACACCTAGGCCTAGTTTGATGGAAGTCCTTCACCATGAAATAGTCCTCTGTTAGTCGTTCTACGCATATAGCACCCACGTTGCTTACCTGGATTGATGTCATTCTTGGGGAGGACAATAATACAGTGATCTCTGCTGTCAATATACCCACTCCTTTTCATTGTAAGCACAACATAAAAAATGTTACAGTAGAGATACCTGTCCATGAACCTATCTGTTACTCCTAGATGTAGAGATTATAAGAGCATTGATAGTCAAGGGATTTTACAGTTGTTGGTGAACTGTGATTGAGGGCCGTTACTGTCTGAGGATTTTTACGTAGAATCTGTTCAATGTGAGGCTCAACTACAATTTCATTGTGTCAATACATGAATTAGCCGCCGAGAAAATAATGAAATTAAATAAGTACTTGAGCTTCGTGACTTACAGCGCACAAGTGGAGCACTGTATACACGTTATAGATGAACAGGAAAAAGGCTATTCGTGAGGACTTTTTTTATCTCCGCAAACACCTTCAGGAGAGGATAGATTAGGCGAAGACTGAATACAATCGTGGGGGGATCGAGGGTAACTGTTGCTTTTATTTAATTAATTTAATAAATGTATTTCTACTGGTTTTACAAATTCGGCATTCACTAATCATACATAAAGGTATCCGAATAAAAACAATTGCTGCGACGCGTCCACACTCGCACTCCCATACCCGCTCGCCGCTGCTGCTTGACGTGTCGCTCTGGTCCTGTTCAGACCCTTGCGTCCTGTTGGCAGTATGATTGCTGTCCATGTGTTGCACTCTTTCATGCGACGCTACGCTCGGAGATTAGAGCGGTAGATCGCCGTCTCAAGGAAGATCCCCGCGTTGGACGGGTGAAGTCTCTGGTGCTTCGCGGAGGGCTCGGCTGTATTTTTTTCGTCCCTCCTTAGGTTGGCGTGAACGGTCGGACGAAGGGCGCTTAGATCCTGCCAGTGCCTGGCCGATCCGCAGCGTCCTGCGGTCGATTGCATAAAGCCATCGGTTTATTGCGCGATCATCCACGAGGCTGATCAATCGCGCGAATCCCGCAGATTAGGGGGATCTGAAGGTAGTAGGGTGCGCTACATACCGTCACGCATGGATTCGACGCTATCATTACATTGTCCCCTGTTTCGCCGATTAATTATTCAATACGGGAAAACACCGCCTCAGAATGTCCATAGGAAAAAGGCCTATTGTCACAATCCTGCCGATTACTTCTTCGCCAAAGTATAGTGTGTGCTCTAGTCTCGGCACCAAAACACGGTGCGGCATCCATGCCCATCTCATACTCTCTTTGCTTAATCGTTGTCCCTTTTACAAGTCGTGTTGATACCTTCTCGTGTCAAAAACACAACACATACACTCACGCATCGCTGTACGAATTCGTCATCGAGTAACAAAAGGTCATATATATATTTATACATTTGTTCCTCGCCTATAACGCGCCCTTAAATCGATGCGGCTACATGGACCTATTACCTTACTTGCATTATCGGCAGATATTAACTCGAAAGCATTTGCATTGAACGATCATGCAATTCGGTACGGTTCGTAGTAAATATGAAAGAATTATGCGATTTCCTTCCTAATGGCATTAGATTGCTTCGGAATGCGGACGAGCACCAAGTCATTTATTTTTATTGGGCGGTCGTCGTAACCCTTTTGCCCGTTACTATGTTGTTCCTGTTGCCTCTTCGTGCGCGAATTAACAAATTCGACCTTTATCCCATGTGGCTCAGCAACCTTTGGAGGAAAAGCCATGTTCTCGCGTATTCGACCAAGCGGTAAACTTCAACTGTGTAACTCATACGGGCTGCGACGCATAATCGTATGCGTAGTCAAATTCAAGTATAATTCTACCCGCAACAAATGCCTGGTCCAAGCCGTGTGCCACTCGCTACAGTACGCGAGGAAGAATCTCCTTAACTTGTGCATGGTTGTTTCGGCAGAGTTCACAGATCCCTGACAAAAATTGAGTGCCGTGGTCACTCAGTATACGTTTCGACTTGCCAACGACTTCAAAATAATTCTTTAGACGATTAACACTCGCCGCTGTGCTCGCCCTTAAGTGGATACATTTTTACCAGCCGTGAAAAAACATCCACCAAGATAAATATGTACTCGATCCCTCCGAAGAAATGCGGCAAAGGACTATAATAATCGATAGACACCAGCTCTCGTGGCGTCACGGCCCTAACTTGAAACTCAAAAGTTATTCTTAATCTCACCATGTGTCTTTTGTATGCCGAAATAAATGATTCTCTCGTGAATTTCGCGCACGAGCGTCTCTTTTAATTCCAACGGAACAGCGATACGTCACCCATTTTCGCGTTGCGGCTTATGAAAGATGACCTTATTATATATTTAAAAATCCTGCGGATTCGACTCTAGCCTTTTTCTTATCATCATATTTCATTTCTTGTCCGATTCTTGCATCTTAATTAATGCTCTCAGTTCTGGAAACCACGTATTTAATCCCTTAACCGTAGCGATTACTCTCGTTAATCCCACCGCGCCTTCACCAACTGTAGACTCTATCAACAATCGCATGATATTGTTGTTATTTACCTCGACTTCACTCGGGACTACACAACTAAAATAATCGGCAATTACGTTTTCGCGCCCCTTACAGTGACTTATCTCGAAAGAAAATGATGAAATAAATATCGTCCATCGCGCGAGGCCGGCAGTATTCGTAGATGTCTTTAGAAGGAAGGTTAAAGCTTGATGATCCGTATATATTTTAAAAGTTGATCCGAGTAAGAAATCCTTCAAATTTAATAATGCGTAAACAATTTCAAGCAATTCTAACTCCGTCGCGGTATACCTCGTTTGATATTTCGTTAGACATCGACTGACTAGAGAAATTATAATCGGTTCATCTGTTTCATCTATCTGATACAACACGGCGCTAATCCCCTCTAGATTCGCGTCGGTTTAAATTCATATTCCGAGAATTCGCTTTTCAAGTTCATAAATGCAGTGCGATATTCTTCTCGCCATAAGAACTTATATTTCGAGTTAACAGGTCATAGAACGAATCGATTGACGTCGAGTACTTATCATAAAATCGTCTGTAATACGTACACATGCCGATATAACGTTGAAACTCTGGGCAATTCGTAGGTTCGGGGATATTTTGAATGGCCTTAACCCGCTCTGGGTTCGGCCTTATACCGTGTGTATTCAATACAAACCCGAGAAACGGTATTTCGCGTCGACGGAATATCGTCTTATCAAATTTTAATTTTAAACCGGCTTGCCTTAACTTGTTCTAAAATACCTTCAAATCTTCGATATGACTACAAAAATCGCGTGATTTTACAAAAACATCATCGACATACATTATTAAAAACTGCTTTTCATCATTACTGAAAAGCGCATTTAATACATGTATAAAAGCACTCCCTGCCGTGCACAAACGAAATGAAACTGCAGAATTGGTAACATTGACCATTGTAAATAAACGCAGTGTATTTTCTAGAATTAATGTCAAGCTCCACTTGATAATAACCTTGCATAAAGTCTGCTAGTGTAATACATAGCACCCGCGTGGCTTTGCAAAATCTCCGCGATCTTCGACTGTCGTTCATAATCCGGTTGAATATAACGGTTCAAATTTCACGCGTCAAGACAGAGCCGAATTTTTTCATCTTGCTTCGCTACGACATGTATGGGACTGCAAAACGGACTATTTACCCTCTCTATAATCCCCAGTTTTAATAAGTAACCTAAATGCTCTTCGACAGCTGTTTTATATGCTATTGGAATCGAATAGTTTTGATTTATTTTCGGGTGCTCGCTCGTAACGTTAATCTCATATTGGAACACTTTAAAACGACTCGGCTCGTCTGAGAACATGTCGCGATATTCGATGATTGCTCTCTTCAACAATTTTTTTCTCGACGTTATTGATTGTACCTACATGACGTAAGCGGTCGTTTACTTGGTTCTCGAAGTCATCGATCGACCGGAGAAAAGAGTTTTCATCCCCCGCCTCAGAAAGTAAATTGCACATTTGCGAGTTTTCTTTGTGAGGCGGACCATGATCGTCCCTCAAAGACGACATCGCGATATCCAGTGGACGCGCGCCTTCCTCACTCTCCGATGGTGACTGTAACGAAAATGTAACCATCGGCTCTCAAATTACAAAGTCACGAATCGCAATTTTGCCCTCCTTCGCGTTAACAATAACCTCGTTCAATAACATCCAATCTATTCCGAGAATCATATCATAGGCTAAATTCGGTACTACTGTCAAAATAGTTTTTATTTCAGCACTCTTAATAAATAAGTTCACCAATATTTGTTTTCTTACTCTACAAGATTTATTTGAAAATGTCCTTTTTAAAATTATGTTTGTCACCGGAAGAATTTTCACGCTTTCCTCTCTCTTTATCTGTTCAAATATTGTCTTTTTTATGAGAATATTCCGAATATTGTCTCTTTTGCAATAGACCGGGCTTCCGCAGTTGATCAAGCACTCGTATCATTTCGGCAAGTTAGTTTTCGCTAATATCCTCGGACATCTAGCCACTCTATTTTCGGTGAAGATTCCGTCGTCATTATTGTTTATTACGTCAAATATTAGGTCCTCGGTATCGATAACGCAACTCAAAATAGGAGCTAATTTCGAGCAGCGCAATAGTTTTTCGCCTCCACCTCGACAATATTATCTGGCCGTTCAACGGAAACTCTAGTCGATTCATTTTGATTATCAATATTTAAATGCCCCACTTTACTAGGTAGTACTCTTTATTGATTGTTTGACCTTGTGGCAAGAATTCATGATGCACTATGCCATTAAATTATCACGTTTTCATCGGTTGTTGATGTGCTTGGACGTCCGGGTCGTTCGTCATCTTCAACATTTTTGCGGCTATCTTGGAAACGCTTATATCACTCGTAAATCCTTGCTTTACTCATAGCAGACTCACCATATGCCTTTGTTAATATTTTACAAACTTCACTACACTTTATTTCATTTTTTACGCAAAATTGAATACATATTCTTTGATCCATTTTTTTTCACAAACGAAAATCGCCGAGCTCGAAAAAATACGTCTACGTTAGCGGCTGCCACTTAAAAAGTAAGCAATGAATATTGCTGAAAATTTTATCGTACTTCAGGGGCATGTGTACCAATATAATGAAAAAAATTTTTATACAGGCGGACTCTCCAAACCGGCGAAATTTAAAAATTCTCGATACTTTTTGAACACACCTCGTATATTAATATTTTTATTTTCTGCGTTTACTTCAATGCGTGTATTTTTTATTTATCTACCTGATTCAAATATTAAACTAGTTAAAGTTCAATAGAAGAATTAACAATTAACTGTCGTGCCGATATTACCTATTTGTGGAAGCTACATATACAAAAATAAAAATATATTTCAAACTTTTTAAATAATTGGTTAAATATTACAAGTAAAATAAATTAATAGTGCTCAAATCGTATTATTCTTATTAATTATAGAAGAGGTCTCTACTTAAGTGACGTACCCCTTCACGATGCTACACGTGACTTGGTACTTATGTCAGAACAATTTGAAGCGGACTATAAATTAACAAGAAACCTCGAATTACTAACAGATAAATTGCAGCAAACATATCGTGAATTAGATGGTGAAAAACAAAAGACTGACAGGTGAGTTAATACTTAGATACCCTAAGGTATAGTATTTTTCAAATATTATCGTACAGCACGAAAGACAATTAGTATTAGTAAGACAATTGTATTTATTAATTCAATTTACAATTTCATTTTTTACTTGGCAAAGATTTTCTGTATGTTTATTCTTAATTATATTGTTTAATTTCATGTGAATGAGAATTTGATACTTAGAAAAACCTCAGTCTAAAAAAAGATTAAAGCTCGTTCACAATAAATGTTTTCTATGGAGACATTTATATTTTAATGCTTAGGTCATACTAGCGTACCTGGTATATATGAACCTACATGTACCTGATATATGTAGAATGCAGATTATTTCTATCTCTATTGCTAATCTCACATTGCTATTAAACACTTGTCTCTCAAAATTTTTTACAACTTTAAAGAGATTAGCTAAATTAATCTAAATATAAGTTGATATCATTACTTATGATAACCACCACTGCCTCTTTTCTGGAAAAGAATTCTTTGAAGCGTAATAAAGCTTCCTTTTCCAACATTCAGTAGATAAAAAAGCTACTGCAACCAGAAATTAATAGAGAGCTGCCGGTGCCGTGTTAAAAGAGGGTTCCATTTTTTACCATGACACACCATACGGCTAGAGCCTAACTAAATGCAACTGTATGTATCGGTGCGAGGCATGGACGGAGGCAACCGAGGCCTGGCTGTCTATATACCTTTCCAGCCAGTGCCTTAAAAGAGAAAAGTAGGGGTGGCCGTACGCAAGTGTAAGCCGCAATAAAGGAAAATGAGAAGCAGCGACTAGCGCAATGGCTTGAGCTTTCAGACATTAATATCTGACTTACGAATGGAAACATTATTGTAATGACAAATTATTAATTAATAATCATATAATTACAAAAAACAAATTATATTACAGGCCTTTTAACTAAATGAAATCTTTTAATCTATATAATGATCTAATAGGAAAATTTTTTTACTGAAGTAAAACTGTTTTCGAAACTTTCGGCTTCAACAAATATATAATTTTTTGGTTATAAATAATAATTCTTGGACATTTATTACACGATACGACAGTAATTCTTCCTTTCTTACTTATTGCCTTTAAATATTACTTTACTGCTCACTTTACTTAATTTCAGTGTATTAATCTGAAACTATTCTTTAACATATATTGCAATCCAGTATTTGCGATTTTAAAGAGGTCAGAATTATTTATAGGGATTGTACAGTCGTACACGGTTGATTGCGGCGAGAGAAAGAGACTTCAGTCATCGCGAACGGACGTATGACACTATAGGCCAAGTGCCAAAAACGGACTCCGATTGGCCGAAGAAGGCGCGGGCGAGCCCTCCGCGCGGTGCGCGACGACTCGCGCAGTTAGTTCAGCTGTGGCCAACTCTCCCGCCGCAGCCCGAGTCCGCCAATTTTGAGCCAGCTGAATTTGTATCCGCCGTTATTCGCCGAATTTCGCCGCATCCGCCTCTATCTGCAGCAGCCACCGACGACGGGCTACTTGGAGACGCCGGGTTACCGAGACGGTCATTGTAAGTCCACGGAGATCTCGCGCGGAGATTTCGTGTTCGGTACGCGTCGACCGCGTATCGGCCACGTGCATGCTGCCACGCGACGCCGCGCAGTTCTGTCTATCGCGCTCATAGCACCCTTCCATTTTTGCTTGTAATTCTCTTCGGGGGAGGTTTTTTTACCGTTTCGGCGGTTTTTCCTCCCCCCTTCAGAGCCAAATAAATTCACTTATCTTCTCGCTCAATAAAGGAGCGTTTTATTAACCTATCCTTCTTCCTTCACCATAAATACGGGTGTTTAGCCAGAGGCTAAGCGGCTCAACCGTACAGGGATATTTTTAAAAAGTTACATAAAGTTTAAAAAAATAACAATCGTATTTACATGCGTTTGAGGTAACTCAATTCACGGAATATTTGAGACATTACCAGTTTGAACCCGATGCAGAATTTGTGTTCCACTATCAATCTGACTTTGGCTTGCGAATAATTCAGTACAATCATTATTAATTGCATATAATTAGAAAAATGAATTGTTAAGAAACGTCAGATGACATGTGTAAATGCATAAAGTATAGTAATAGAAATATTCTTCAACGTCGCTTATTTCGTTTTCTATTTCAAGAGCTGCGGCGATAAAAATCAGGGATTGCAAATTCAGAAATTAAAGGTCTTTTTAAATTTAAAATCTATGGTTTCAATATATTTTGTTTAAAGTCTTAATAATTATATATTTTTAAATTTTAATGAAATTTTTAAAAAATAATTTTTAAAAACCTTACATTTAAGGCTTTAATTTGCTTTTAAGTAGTATAGCTAAACTGGTTTTTATTTAGATCGAATTGAAAGGTGCATGCGAGTGTGACGATCATGACACGATCGTAGGCCCGGCAGCATGACAGGTTTCAATGTTTGCGTATTTTAATTTTTGCATTAATTTTTATTATTTATCCACCCAATTGCTGGGACGGCGTCTAATGTGTTGCCCGCCGGGTGCAGTAGCGACGTCGGTTGCATCACCCGCCGATCGATGAAGCGGCTTCTGTTGCATCGTTCACTGATTACTCAAGCGGCGTTTATCGTTGGATATCGGGGGAGTGAGCAAGTAGCCTTCTCTCACTTTCATCGGTGGCTCAATTCTCACAAGAGTCGGTGGTGTTCGGCAAGAGCTTATTCCTGGCTCTTTCGGTGGCTTCGTCACTTCTCTATCGGTGTACTACACAAACGTTCGTCCGTTGTCTCGACCGTCTATACGTCCCGACCATCACGACTCCCAAATCACGAATATCTATTCTCTTTCTTCGACTGCTAGTTACAACCGCTAAAGTGTCTGTATCAACCGACTGTCACGATTGCCAGCAAGAATCTGTATCCGCCGTCCGTCACGACTGTCAAATCCAATCTATCTTGGCGTGCTGAGGCAAAGGGAGGATCTTTCTTCTGGGCCCTCTCGCGGCAATGGCGAACGGAGTTCACGAGGCGTATACCCTACTGAAGTATCTCAGCCCCTCGTCGTATCTATTACGGACCTCTGGTAAATGGCTCGGAATAATGATCTCCAAATTTTCCAGGTTTAAGATCTTTGAGTAAAAACCTATAGTTATCAACTTTGAAATTGGTTTCATTTAACTTTTTATCATAATATTTTTTAGATTTCAGTTTATCATAATATTATTGTGATTTAACATCGCGATGTCGATCCACTCATCCCATGCTTCGTCTTTACTAGAATATTGTTTTAAGAATTCTCCCAAAGCATGATGCGACTTTTGAAGTGAGCCGATTGATTGTGGAATAAATGCCGTAGTTCGAATCTGATTGATGCGGATTCATTTCGCGACGTATTATAATAAGCCACTAAGAAAATTTCGGTTTTAATCGATTAAAATGACCATAGGGATTTGTAGGGATACGTATGTCGGTGATTGTTGAAGCTAGTGAATAGGATATTAGGAAGGCTAAACAAAATTTCGATAATTGATCCTGCTTAGTGAGGATGTACTCATTGCTATTCTTAGTAATGGGGAGACGACCTACTATATCCATATCAAATTTGTCAAAGGTTGATCCAAGGGGATCGATGCATAGCATTTCTCTGGATTGTATGATTTGTCGTTGAGGTGATTCGTCCTCTGTATTCTTGTGTAATTCTATGGAACTATAAGTTGTTGAATTGATGTTGCTTTGCACGAAACTAGAGTCTCCTGATATTGATCGCTGAGAGTAGAACTCGAATGAGGATTGCTTGTCATTTTTGTTTTCAATGGGTTCTACAGGCTTTAGCTTGATTTGTTTTTGCATTTGACAAATTAATTTTGTTTCTATATCACCGTCATTACTGCTTGCAGTGTAATGTATGACGGGTTTTAGTCGACATGGTCTTGGTATTTCTATATCATTACGTGACGTTTCAACCATCGTATTTTTGGGTACCTCATTATTTTGAGACTTTTTTCAAGGAGAAGTTTTTCTCATTTAGTTGGGTTTCTAAATGTTTTTGTCTCAGTGTCATTTGTCACATGGCGGTTACCGGGTGGCTAAGCTCGCCCCGGCTCCCAGCCACCACGCGACTTAAGGACTTTCCGTCCTCTTTCTGCTCGTGTCGTCGCACGGAAAATCCGCGGACGCGGCAGTGCGAGCCTGGGTGTTCGGCGCTATTATAAGGAACGTGAAAAAATGGGAAAAGGCGCACGAAATAATTACGCGGATGTTTCGCTTTTTAAATTAAATAAATATTTATTATAATATTTTATAAATAATTTAACCGACAATTTAATCGACGCTATCTACTAACTCGAACTATCGTTATTTATTTCTCTCTCTCTCTCTCTCTCTCTCTCCCGCTCTCCCGACGCGGATGATCGCGCGCGCACTAAACAAAATATATATATATTAATATAACTTACATCGGCGGCGGCGATCTTTAACTTGGCGGGAGTGCCCTCCGCCTTGTTGTTGGCGCTACCTTCTTGTTCAGCCAATCTACAGCCACTAGGGCGAAATCCAAGCGTCCCAAGTATGCAGCGGGCCCTCCCCCCTTTGCCCTCTTTCGCCGCTTCCTCTTTTCCGGGGAACGCTCCGAGGTCTGCCCCGCCGTGGATGTTGTGGGCAGGGGCAGGAGTACGCCTGAAGTCGGCTCTCGCGGCAGTGCCTTGTAGAGGTGCTCAAAAGTTTCATCCGCAGGCGTCAGGCTCGAGACGTAATCATCCATCTCGAACTGATGCCGCGGATTCCACTTACATCGGCGCCTCGCCATCAGCCTCTGCCGCATCGCCTCCTCCCGACGCAAATCCTCGGCGTATCCGGCGGGAAAGATGTTGCGCGGGGCCTCTTCTCGCCCTGTCGGAACCTCCATGGGCTCGACGACAGGGCTGACTGGCTCAACCGCCGCAACCACTACCTCTTCTACGACGGCCGTCTGCCCGTCACACACGGGCGGCGTAACCGCCGCGCTACTTCTTTCGCCGGACGTCGACGGCTGCAGGCCTGGGCCCGCAGATGGAGATGCGGCCCCGCCGCTCGTCGACTCTGGCACCTCCATCTCTTCGTCTGAGGCGTCGAGGAGCAACGCCTCCTCGTCCGTCGGAACGCTGTCCCGGCGAGGCACTCCTCGTCGCTCTTACCCAGCACCACCCCCGGAGCTGGCTCGACGGGGATGTCTCCTCCCATTTCTTCACCGTTCGCCACCTGCAAATTGAAGAAATTAATTAATAACACGCTACACACTACACTTACACTCAAACTTCACCACGACACAAGAACAGATGCTGACTTCCGACACTTCGTCGGTCGGCACGTTAGCTCGCCTCGGTGATATATACCGCTTTAGGTGCTGAATATGCACCTTAGAGGTCTTCCGGCCAGCATCTTCGAGAAGAAAGACTATGTCACCAAACACTTCTTTTATCTCGAAGGGACCAAAATATTTTGGTGCCAGCTTAACGGAGACTTCCTTCGCAGCATCCGAAAACGTGTTCTCGCGCCTCCATACGAGGTCGCCCACCTGAAACGACGCGCCTCTTTTATTGCGATTATACGCTCGGTCGTTGCGCTCCTGGGATCCATCGTTATGCTTCCTCACGAGATCCCAAAGAACGTCCAATCGTTTCAGACGGTCAGGCCAATGCTCAGCGTCGGCACGAACAACTACCTTCTCTCCCTCAACTTCACGTCGCAAACTCTTCAATGGCTGTGGGTGGCGCCCGTAGTTCAAGAACGCTGGCGAGACTTTTGTGCTAGCTTGCACGGCCGTGTTAATGGCATGTCGAAACTCATGCAAGTGCTCGTACTATTGATGATGATCAGCCTCGACGAACGTGGCAATCATCGTTTTCAACGTCCTATTCGTACGCTCAACCGGATTAGCTTGGGGGTGGTAGGGAGGCGTGGTTACATGCTTTACACCGTAATTTTCCAACATCTCCCAAAGATACTTATTACCGAACTCGGTACCGTTATCAGTCAAACAGCTCTTTCTATGAGGCAACTTCACTATGTCTGCCATAATACACCCTCTTTACCCTGTCGTAAGTCTTCTCGATTCCAAGATGACCCGACGACGGGTGGCGATGTGCCTGCTCGATCACTCCAACTCTATACTCGTCTGGTACGACGAGTCTCCACCCCTCCTCTTCAAACGAGATCGGATCCAAGATCTCATCAGGAGAATAACGATAAAGCATGCCATCTATCACTTTCCATCCCGGAAATTTTCGAGGCCAACGCTGAATTTCGTTCATTCTGTCATGATACCAAGGATACATTTTGTATGCACAATCTCGAAATCCCACTGCTGCATCTCGAGGGCCCAACGCGCTAGCCTCCCTGTAGGGTCTTTAAGATTTTTAAGCCACGTTAGAGCGCTATGATCTGTTTTAGCAACAAATTCATAGGCCTCCAAATATGGCCTCAGTTTTTTAATTGCCCATAATAAGGCCAGGCACTCCTTTTCCGACGTAGTATAATTCCTCTCAGCCGGATTTAAGACACGGCTGATATACACGATCGCATGCTCAAACCCATCGTCATGTTCCTGAGTCAAAACGGCTCCAATGGCGTAATCACTAGCATCGCTTTGGACCGTAAATGACTCGAACGTTTGCGTAACCACTATCAGATCGTCCAAGTACGCGAAAACGTGAGGTTCTACCTCGGATCCAAATAAGGCCCCGATTAACCTACAAAACGTCATCGGCGCATTTTTCATTCACTAGCGCTACGTTCAATGATCTCTTTCTCAAACATCTTTTTCGCCTCTTCTTGAGCAAACTCGAGAACCTTGGGAGACATACACCGAGGCGCGTGTCTCACCGGCAGAGCACCCTGGACATCGATGTGATGTTCAATGAGAGTCGTAAACCCGTGAAGTTCTCCGGGTTCTGGAAGTATCCTTTCCATCAAAGCCTACACTTGCTCTCACTCCTCACTTCGTATCTCAACGATACCACAGCATTCTGCGAAAATTCTCGGATCTGAACTCAATTCACCCACTTTTGAGAAAGGACGTCATCTTACACCAGGAATCCTCCAGAAACATCCTACCAGCGATAACTCAAAACCATACTTGAGACCAAAGTCTACCCCGAGAATGACAGGGTGACCGGTATCCGGCACGATTCTAAGATCAACTGCATGCTCGATATTCTCTACTTCAAAGAGATCTTCAAGCACTCCAAGGATTTTCTGAGTTCCTCCAGTAATTCCACGAACCGCTAGCTGAGCCGGTTTCCATTTATCTTTAAACGCCTTTGCTTCTTCGGGGTCGATCAAAGAAGTCATGGAACCTGGATCAAACAACGCACACACATCTTTGCCGTTCAATCGAACCGTTAGGTACATTCGGTTGTCGGTTATAACACCAGCCACCGTCTGCTCCGTACTGTTCGACTGTTTCGGCACAGTACCCTTGAGTACGCCTGTAGCCAGACGGGACAGCGAATTCCTCAGTGAACTCGCGGATCCTTCACCCGCAGCTTTGTTCGAAGCCTCACTGCTGCTTGGTGGCGGCGGAAACTCCAAACTCTGCGCAGGCCTCCAACTAGGTACCTCAACGCGAACTCCATTCGAAGGCTTGTCCGGCATTTTATTGAGCAGCTTACAGGCTGTGGAGAGCCTCTGGAACTCTTCTCGATTTTGACGCTCCTGACTCGATTCTTCATGCCTGACTTCCTTCTCTCGATTCTCCACTACACTCAATCTTCCACTCGTCCTCTCGCTCGCTACCGTTTCCCGGCAGGGCCCAGGGGACGCGTCTGTTGCCCTGCTTTGGCGTTTCCCAGGCTCTCCCTTACGTGCGCACAGTTCGGGCAAGTCCGGAAAACTACTCCAGGGCAGTCGCAAACTTGACACGCTACCTGTGGGCTAGCAGTTGGGCAGGCGCTCGCGTTGTGTCCCGGAAGCCTGCATTTATAGCAGACTCGCTTCGGGCACATAGAGGCTCTATGTCCAATGCCATTACACGTGTAGCACTGTCCGTAAAACGGAGCATTTGCCACTGGTGTCGGCATTGGAGTCGGGGCATGCAGCTGAACATACGAGGGCCCGGGCCATGTTTTAGATGGCTGCACTTGGCCACTTCGTTGTCCGCTTCCGAACTCTCGTCTTCTACCCCCTGAGGAGGCAGATTCGAGCGCATTGGCGCTATCTGTCCCGTAACGCGACTCTGCTGCTGTGGCTGGTGCTGTTGCCTCACTGTACCCTCTAGCAAAGCAACCTCACCGCCATCACTACTCCCGCTACCGCTCGCCGACGTACTCTTCTTCTTCTTCTGTCTCTTCTTCTTCGACGCAGCGGGCGGCAGACTAGGAGCCGTAGATGCAGCATTCACACCAACTCCAGCATCACTCTTTTTCTCCACCTTCTTCTTGCTCAATGACGGGTCGAGTGACGGAGACTCAAACCTATCATCGATCCGCTGGACGTCCTCCAAGCGCTTACCCCACTGAACCAGTGACCGCACGTCCGGCATATCTTTATCCATGATATATCGTCGGTAAGTCGGTAAGATGTGGTCAAAGATCTTCTGGCGGCGTTCCGACGGCGGGTGACGCATAGCGTTCGCCTTCGTCTGGAACGTATCTACAAACCTCGCTATTGTCTCTCCTTCTCTCTGGCGCAAACACTGAAGATCTCTGAGCAGAGTCGAATCGCTAACTATCGTGCAGTACTTGTTCTGAAAGGCTTGCACGAAAGACTCCCAGTCCACCAACATACGTTGGACGCGGTGGTACCATTTCCGAGCGTCATCCACGAAAGCCGATTGCAAGGAGCCAATCAAACATATCTTCGAAACTCCCAACTGCTCCTTGAACAACTCGAGACCCTCAAGGAAGTCCCATGCATCCTCCGTATCTCTACCAGCGAAAGAAAGACGTGCATCTTGCAACGCCCGTCTGCAACGAGGTATGTCGCGAAAACTCACATCTCTCTCTCTACTCGAACCATCATCGCTACTCTTCCGGGCCATGGTTGTTGCCAACTGAAGATCGCCCGTGGCTGACTCAGTCGTCGAAGGTAAAACCTGCCGACTGCGTCGCCTCGGAGCAGTATCCTCGACCCTCACTCTATCACGACGACTCACTAACTTTTTCGGACGCGGCGCCGACATCAACACAGATTCTTCTCCTGACGATCCGCTCTGCGAAGAGTCATCCGCATCCGAACTCACAAACACCTTAGTCGCTTTCTTCAAAGAAACCTTCCTTTTATTCGGCGTAGAGGCCGCTGCAGGAGGCTTCCCTGTCTCAGCTCAATTAGGCGGCAAATTCGGGCTCTCACCCTTGTTAGCCGGCCCACCCGCTAACGCCATAGAAGGAACAACTTGCGTAGTTGCTCCTCTCAGTGTCTGCGGAATACTTTCACACTGAGAAGCGAAAATTTCCGACATCACCGATGAAACGATCTGCCGCACCTGCTCCTGCATTCGGAGGGTCAGCCCGTCCACCTCAGTCGACTCCGGCTTGGAGGTTCCCGGGACATCTACCCCTTGTTTAAAAACAGTCGGAGGATGATCCTTAGGATCAACTCCAATTTCTCGAACGCGAACTCCCGAAGAACTCTCGCTATCCTCTCCGGTCGTGTTGGTCGTGATAACTACTGCGCCGACATCTTTCGCGGGGCCGTCTTTACGATCCGTCCCTTGTTTCTGGGGAGAAATCGGCGGCAACCACAAATCGTAACAAACCAAAGGAGGATCTAATGGTTCGGCGTAGTAGTTGTCATCGTATCCCTCAACCCAGGGAACGTCAAGCAGAGGCCGGGCAACCATGAGCAGGAAACGCCATAAGCGCTCCCGCAACTCATTATGGTCGCCTTGCAAGCAGAGCTTGCTTCAGCACAACTCAATCACGACACGATATATTGTCATGCCTCGCACATGCCTCCGCAGGCGCCTGGCCTTCGCGGATGCAAGTAGCAAGGCACGCATGCGCTCACCATAGCGCTCACAAACTCTATTAATGGCGGCGACGCGGTGCATCGCCGCCTCCTCCTCCTCATCGACACTAATTGTCTCCACGCCGCTAATAGAGGACCGTTTCATTTGATCCGCTATTACGGCCCGAACCACACTCAAAATGTGGTCGCGTCAACACTCCGGGCGGATACAAAAAGGCATCACCGATCGGCAATACCCTCCCCCCACTTACTAGGTGCTGGACCGCACCTCCTGCGTGCTCTGCTAGCTATATATAAAAAAAATGTAAAATCCTGCAAAAAAAAGAAAATCTAAAAATCGATAATCCCCCCTTCTAAAACTGAAAATAAAGACACTACAATCCCCCCAGAAAAAAAATGCTAAAACAAAAGAAATTATGAAATACAATACAATATTATTTGTTAGAAATAAATTATTATTATAAAATATTCAAAATTATTAAAATATTAAAAATAGATAGGTACGCTCGCTACGGTCGCCGCGACATATACTAATCAAACACAACCTTAATTTTTTTTTTTAAACCTTTTGCACAAATGTGCACTCCTTCTGCACTTCCTCTGTGCCGCTGTGCTCGAAGAAATGCAACCCCCCCTTCGCACGTTGGAGCCTACACGCGAGGGGTCAGTGCAAACCACCGGCGCGCCCTCTGCTATCGGCTCTAAATCGACAGCTGACGGGCTCTGAGGAACTCGCTCAAACAGCAGGTTCCTGCCTCCCCGCGCTGTGCGCGGCGCCAAGCAGTCGACGCCTGTTCTTCACAGGACCTCCGACAGCCAGGCACAAAAAGGGCCCAAGAGGGGCGGCCGCGGCTGGATCAGCGCGCGAACGTAAACTCCAATAATTTTTAATTTAAATTTCTTTTTTTTTTTAATCAGTGCCAAATCGGGGCAAAAATCACGAAATTGATTATTTTACAAAAAATAATCAATTCGCTATTGCCGCTCCAGGCTTTACTACAGCGCGGAGACACCAACTACTACCCCTCCCCCCTCTACACTCACACACACTCTCTACACACTTTCCCTATCACTACATAAATCGCCCGCAAATTTCGCGCCCGCTCCCTCACGAGAAAAAACGAAAATTTTCCGTTCGCGACCCCTACCGCCGGCGTCCTGTCACGGTCGCCAATTTGTCACATGGCGGTTACCGGGTGGCTAAGCTCGCCCCGGCTCCCAGCCACCACGCGACTTAAGGTCTTTCCGTCCTCTTCCTGCTCGTGTCGTCGCACAGAAAACCCGCGGACGCGGCGGTGCGAGCCTGGGTGCTCGGCGCTATAAGGAACGCGAAAAAATGGGAAAAGGCGCACGAAATAATTACGCGGATGTTTCGCTTTTTAAATTAAATAAATATTTATTATAATATTTTATAAATAATTTAACCGACAATTTAATCGACGCTATCTACTAACTCGAACTATCGTTATCTATTTATCTCTCTCTCTCTCCCGCTCTCCCGACGCGGATGATCGCGCGTGCACTACACAAAATATATATATATTAATATAACTTACATCGGCGGCGGCGGCGATCTTTAACTTGGCGGGAATGCCCTTCGCCTTGTTGTTGGCGCTACCTTCTTGTTCAGCCAATCTACAGCCACTAGGGCAAGATCCAAGCGTCCCAAGTACGCAACCTTGAACAGCAGGTGAGTGCACTTGCACTTCGGTGCACTGCTCTCACTCCCTCTCCGTACTTCTCTCTCTCTCTCTCTGCTTCTTTCTCTCTATCCACTCCCTCTCCCTCTCTCTCTCCACTCTCTCTCTCTCTCTCTCTACTATCTATCTCTACACGCGTCGCGCGAAAAGTGTGGCGCTTCGCCGCTAAAAGTCTCGGGAGAAACCGTGTCCCGAGACACACTAACTGAATCGTGTGATCGTGCAAGGGTCGAGGGCCGATCGCGCGCCTAATTGCCCTCTCCCCTTCATTAGCCGCCGCGGCCCGCGCGCGCTCCCGCGCGACAATTACCGCGGTGCGCCGAATTTCGAGCAGCTCAGTGCCCCCCACTCGGCGCATGATCAAGGCTGCGAGCACGAGCTCAGTACAGCGGCGACCACGGCGAGAATCTCGTCGCACATTACATTCACTAACTTACTCTGAATGGGATTTCAAGATTGGGCATCATCCAGTTTAGTTTTGCAAACAATTTCGTAATTAAATGGTGATAGTTTAAAGCACCACTTCTGTACACGTGAGTTAAAATCTACAGTTTTAATCCATATCAAAGATTAGCAATAAATTACTACGAAAATTTTCGAGTTCAAGATAATATTGACGAAGTACCTTAGGCTGGCATATTGCTACAGCTCCCTTTTCGAAAGTTGCATACCTTAACTCAAGTTCTCTTAAAAGGTGAGATGTTTATGCAATCGGTCGGCGTTTATCAATTTTTCCCTATAATGACGTTATATGAGTTGGAAAAATGTCTTGGTAATGTCTAAATGGTGTGGTAATGGCAGTTTTTTACGCATCAATAGGGTTCGTTCTTATTTTGTGAAATATGTATGTCAAATCTAGTACGGTATCATATTTACACACGCCTATTGCATCGAAGATCTCTGATATATTAGGTATGGGATATGCATTACTAATTGTTTTCATATTCATTTTCCTAAAATCCAAAAATACTCGCCATTTAGAATTTTCTTCTATATCTGATTTTTTCTTCGTGATTCAGACAGTACCATGATGAGTATCTCGTCGTGATCGCCGCTGTACTGAGCGCGTGCTCAAAGCTTTGCCTAATAGGTGCAAAGCGAGATAAATACCTAGTAACTCAGCATGCAGGACCTGGTTATTAAGTGGTCGGATTTAGAAGTATAATGAATGCATGCCGTTAACATTGGAAGAGATAGCCCAGAGAAAGGCAGATTTCTAATCGTAGCCCTGAGAAGGACCGGTGATGGTGTTTTGTAACGAATGTCATATCCCCCCTCCCCTAAAACGACAGTTATGAATAGATGAGAAAAGGCCCCCTTATTGTTGTGTCGAACATTCATGTGCCAAAAACAGATTAGCTATGTAATTTAACTCTTCTTACTTAAATAATACAGACAATATTTTTGAAATTAGTTAGTACCAAAATCATTAAGTGGATAGGCCTTTCTTTCGACTGTAAAAGCGACATGTTACAATTTTTTTATTTTTAAATATGCTAGATGTAATATGAATCTGTGAATCGCTGACTATCTTCACACCCCAATCTCTCGAATTAAAAGACCCCGCACCAATTTTATTAAAAACGTTCACCAGCGTCGAACTAACTCTATCAATTATATCTAATATTTTATTTACATTGTTTACATTGTCGGGCATCTAATCACAATTCAGTAATCTTTGTAGTTTTCTCCTCGATTGCATAACATATCAACATGAACTGCACAATAATAATTAGTAGATATGTAAATACATAAAATATTTTCTCCAACTGTAAAATCCCATTGAACCTAATCAAACCTTATAAGGATGATATATTTATACCTACTAAGCTCGCAAACATATTGCACGAAAAAAGTCAGTGTGCATTATAATCTAGAGCTCTACTTTAGGAAAGTATCTAAATAAATTAAATGTTAATAATTAACGTGACACAAGCTTGACTCAAAACTCCTCCGTGGGGTACTGATGGAAAAATCGTAAGTTATATAACACCTAGTTAAGTCTTTTATAAATAAACAGAGAAGAACTATGAGAAGAAGAGAGCTTGAATGATCTACTAGATTACTCAAATATGTCGAGTTACTCTCTGTCTATTAAATACACTCGAGTCCTGTCCGGCCTTTCATAGATGCCTTGGATCGTTAAGGTATTGTTCCCTATGCTACCGACGTATAGGGATACGATTTCCGGGCAGCCATTGGGGTTCCAGGAACTCTTGAGGGTCTCCTCGTGGTTCCTAAGCCCATTTTCGTCACCAGACAGTGACGTGCCCCAAATGTCCGCATGGGAAGCACGCGAACAAGGGGCACCGCTTTGTCCTGTGCCCAAGTCCCTGGTACGGGTAACCCCCATTTTCGACGGAAGCCCTACCCCTGTGATTACGACCAGTCCGGGCAATTACGAGATAATCCTGGCGACTCTCCCATCCTGGGCGAGCGACGCGATTGGGCCTTTCACACCCTAAGGACTACCAAAAGAAATCCGGATTTGACTGGATGTGATCCTCCGACTTAATTGCAACGCAGGCTCTTCCCACTTGGTGTATGGCGTAGGTAGGCTTCCTTTGGCACCGCAACCTGTGCCCAGAGAGGCCTTTCATGGTGGCAGTGCAGAATCTAGAAAAAGGCTTTTCCTACCTCTTCTCCACCCTCATTCAATAGGTCTCGGGAGACCTTCGCTTTCCGGACCTTCTTACGCCTATAACTGATAGAGATGCCGGAAGTCCTTGAAGTAGGTATTGAAGTTTCTGCACGTCCAACGGTCTCAACACATCTCAGAAACAGTTAATGAACTTGACGTTCTTGGACTCGGTACCTCACGCCAAACCCTCCTCACGGTCATAGCTGCATGGACGCTTGCAGAGGCCATCCCCGATAGGCCATGACCATGGTACCTGGTTGTGTTCCGCGGGTCGGTCAGCTTCATCGTTATCGTCCTGCGAAAACCGCTTCCTGGGGAGGGGCATCGAACTGCAAGGGGTTAATGGAGATCGCCATGCTGCGGGCGCGCGGCGACTAGTCGGAACATTATCTTGAGTCTGCATCCGAATCCCGAGCGCATTGTAATATGTCACGAGCCGTACTCTTCCAACTTTTCGGCCCGATACGTGCAGTTGGGGTTGCAACCTTGAAAGAGTATGTTGCATGCCTGATAGATGCGTTCGAAGTTCTGTCGGTAACTCCACTGAGGCTAACACTGGACCATAACGCAGCGGATCTATTGCAGAGACAGGCCCTGGCCGGTCTGCGCCTGCGAATGCCCCTGATTGAACCGAGAATCTGCTTTTATGCCTCGAGCCGTCCCCATCGATGATTACATTGCCTTCATGTAGGCTCTCATCTGTTTGAGGCTCCTCTATTGCCTCATTACCTTGGGCCTCTCCGCTCGTGGCTCCTCTCCTTTGATCCGCTATCCCATGAACGGAACATTCATTTTCCAGGACTGCTCGAGCCTCCTAGTAAACAGGGTCTGCCTCCACCTTCTTTAAAAATAAGCTAGGCTCCAAACTAGAGCAACTATCTTCCCCTCCCAGGTGTAAGATACTCTGCTTTGCAGGGAATTTGCTGAGAACATATAAAGTAAAACCAAAGAAAATATTTTAAATCAAATGTACAAACAAACTGAGAGATCCATAGCCTAATGCCTTATTCCGTGATGCGATTCGTCTGACTGATTCTCTTCATCGTTGGAGTATGTTGGGAAGGGAACGAAGTAGTAATAGGACGCAGCTACACGATGACTCGATAAGGGAGGCAGATTCCACGGGAAGGTGAATTTCACATCCACCATGGCCATTCCCCTAAACCTACACTCCGCCTACCCTTCTGGGTGTTTCAAATTTTTTCATTCGAAAATCTCCCGTTTTCGTGTTAATCTCGTCTTCGGAGAGGTTGGTAGTCTGCTCTATCACGAACAATTTTTTTTAGACACGGGACACTAACTAATGGTCTGTCTATCTACACTGAAAGGCTATCCATTCCAGGGCAGCCGACACGATTTTTCCCTTCTACGAAAGCGGCAGAAACCTTTTCGTGCCTCACAATGCGGCTAAAAACCGCAGACCAGACTCGCTAACGCACTTCTCACTACGGCTGTGCAAAAGCACTAGTGGAGGGAAAATGATGCTTATGTTAAAACAAACATTAATAATCTACAAACAATCGAAACATTATCACAATTAGAGAAGAAATCTGCGTTCAGATTAACAAGAATGATCTTATGTCTATAATTTGTCATAGCTCAATCTCACCACTCACTGCCGAGACCTCCCTCCTGTCGATTTGAGAAAGATCCAAAATTCGACCACAATCATCAGCGACTGTGCTATTGCTGTGTAACGTTTGGTTGACATGAACGTAATTATTACTATAGTCGTTATTATTCTTCTTAATATTCTATTCCTCTTTGGGCTTTAATTTTTACTTTTATTTTTACTTGTCACGTGGCGGTTACCGAGTGGCTAATCTCGCCCTGGCTCCCAGCCACCACGCTTTCCGTCCTCTCCTCGTCCAATGTCGCCGCACGGAAAATCCGCGGACGCGGCGGGGCGACCCTGGGTGCTCGCCGCTATAAGGAACGCGAAATGGGTAAAAGGGCGCACGAAATAACTACGCGGATATTTGCTTTTTTAAATTAATAAATATTTATTATAATAATTTATAAATGATAACCCGATAATGGCGTGACGCTATCTACTAACTCTCTCTCTCTCTCTCTCTCTCTCTCTCTCTCTCTCTATTCACTACTTAATAAGCGCGTCGCGCGAAAAACGTGGCGCTTCGCCGCTAATAGTCTCGGGAGTGTGTCCGTGGGAGGAACCGTGTCCCGAGACACACTAACTCAAATCGTGCGATCAAGCAAGGATCGATGGCCGATCACGCGCCTAATTGCCCTCTCTCCTTAATTAGCCGCCGCGGCCCGCGCGCGCTCCCGCGCGACAATTACCGCGGTGCGCCGAATTTCGCGCAGCCCAGTGCCCCCCACTCAACGCATGATCAAGGCTGTGAGCACGAGCTCAGTACAGCGGCGACCACGGTGAGATACTCGTCGCATACTACATATTATTACAATTGTTGTTGTTCTTTCTATTATTTATTTTGTTGTTACATGTCGATGAACATAATATCGACCCTATCAAGCGTCTTCTTAAGAAAACCCCTTAAAAATTCTACATTAAAAATCAGTAACCGATTCTCTCGTTGCACTTCTGACTTAGTTGCGATTTCAAAGCGGAAAAATTGCCCGCAACAACATCTGTCAAGCTTTCAGACGCTGGTACAAATGAAACTAACGCAACGCGCTGCCGCAAGTCAAGACATCTTATCTAAAGAGATGTAAGATCTATCACCGCACGATCAATGAGATCAAACCTATTACAGGCAAAGTCGATAGTGGACACTAACTCATAGCGATGAGTCGAGGGTTAATGAAAACGAAGGTGCTGTGAAGCTCATCCTGTTGATCGTGCGACTTATGACAGAATCCAATGTGCCAGGTACAGACAATAAGGACAGGTACGCATGCTGGATTCACGATCGATTTGGTACTACGAGTCGATCTGAGCGGATGATGTCTCTCGCATTGCTCATGTTGACTTTTTCTCTCTTACGGACTTGGATAGGTAATAATACACAGTTATGGAAAATGAATATGTATGCTTGTATGTCACTACGCAACTTAACTGTTGGATCCTCATTTACTGCAATTAACTAGCGTTCTGTTACTTCTCATTTGCGCTCAGATACGGCATGTTCCATCATCTATGATAGGTAATGGTACTGCAGGCGAGAGTATAATTAGCGATGCAGGCTACCCATTTTGACAATGTGTGTCCGTGTGTGTCTCAACACCAAAAATCAGATATTATATGTGCAAAATAGATGTGAGAAAAACAGAAAAATTGTCTGTAAAAGTTTTTAAACTTTTTTAATAATCCATTCTATAAAAATTATAATGCTCCTAAATTCTTTTCGTTTCCATTTTTTTTTCTCTAGTTCAATGGTTGTCTGTTCAATTATGTTTTCAAATGTGTTTTATAACAGGTTACTTTACTCTGTCTTACCAATATCTGTAGCTAATGAATTAAGGCACTCACGGCCAGTACCCGCCAAAAAATACGACTGCGTGACATTACTATTTTCTGGAATTGTTGGATTTGTTGATTACTGTGCGGCGCATACAGATTCTGGGGGAGCTATGAAAATAGTTAAAATGCTAAATGAACTTTATATTGCATTCGACGTCTTAACAGATCCTATGAAAAATCCAAATGTATACAAGGTATGAATACTCATAAATCAAACAGTAGAGACTGAATAAATATAACGCTAAAATAATTTAATTCTAATGTATAGATTTTGGAACTAATTAAAAATTTGGTATTTGTACTGTGTAGAACTCTGTACTCTAAAAAGTAATATTTTGTGCAAAAATTCTTTTAAATCTATTTTAATCTTAGCAGCTAACTTTATTATTATTCTTTAAATTGTTAATGGAAAAAATTAATTCCTTTCCTAGTAAAAAACCTGATAGTATGCGTATTGATTAAAGAATTTAATCTATCTATCTATTTGAAAGAGCGCTCCAAGATAAGTAGTGTTGTACATATTTGACTCAATGCACCCAATAACTCTTGTGGCTTTCAAATTTATGGTCAAAATCAAGGACTGATCTCAAGTCTTTATTTTACCGCATTACCGATAATAATTAGAGCACACCGTGTCGGTTCCGGACTTGAAAAGCCAAATATTGAGACAAATTCAAATTAGCGAGCTGCTTCAATGAGAAAAAAATTAAGAATAATTACAATAAAGTAGTCTTTAGCTAAACACGCCAAAAAAAGAAGTGGTGAAAACAATTCTCGATGTTAATAAAAGTTCACGAAAAAGTGACCAAAAATGGATGTAAGAGAATAACGATTGACTGAGGCTGGTTCACAATGCTATTGGAAGCGTTGATTATATCGTATTCGATACTCAAACATTACGATTAAATACAACAAGTATTTAGTTGAATACAACAAGTGTTTCAGATTTTTGAGCCATTTAAGGGCATTATGATCTGTTCGAGCTACGAATTCATAGGCCTGTAGCGTTGGCGGTAGTTTTTTGATGGCCCATAGAAGGTCCAGGCACTCCTTCTCCGACAAATAAAGAACTCGACTCGCATACACTACGGGATACTCTTTACTGTTCTTGACTTGCTGGGTCAAAACAGTGCCGATAGCAAAGTTTCTGACGACGCCTTGCAACGTGAAGGGTTTTGAGAAATCAGGGCGCGCAGTACTGGTGTCTCCACCAACGCTGCCTTCAGCGTCTCAAAGGCTCTGTATTGATCTGCTCTTTCCTCAGGAGCTTCACCAAAGGAACTTTAAGTTCCAATACTATGGAAATGAACCAGGAATGTCATTCTATCATTCTCAAGGAGATCAATAGAAATCTGGAGATCGTTTAAAAATCTGAAAACGTGCGGCTCGACTTCGAGACGAGCTTTTCGACTTTAGTCCGAAAAGGGTCCCGATCAATCGACAAAATGTAGCGGATGCGTGGGATACGCCGAATGACAACCGCATGAATTGCCACTGCCCTGAGGTCTGCACCGTGCATGCGTTGTACTTTTCCAGATTAACTTTCGAGACGTATTTTTCCCTCCTTAGTTCATCTAAAATATAATCCACGTTGGACAATTATCCTTCCGCGTAAATTTATTCACGTCTCGAAAGTCGATGTAGAAACGGTAACTATCCTCCTTGTGGATAATCACGAGCGCGCTACACTATTCACTGGCGCTTGGTTCGATAATCCCTTTTTCGAACATGCTTTTTGACCTCCGTCTCAGTAAATTCCAAAATTTTTGGCGACATTTGCCGAGACGCGTGCCAAACCAGTTGTGCCCCATCTAGACCTTGGGTCTTTACGATCTCATCTCTCAGACATTCTTCTTGTGGGTATAGGTTTTCTAGTTCACCGTAGGGGGGGCGGGGTCCAGCAGTATCTCCAGTACTGCCCGCGGGCCGCTTCCCTTCTCCGTTGCTTCACTCCCTTTCGGGGCCGCCCAAAGATCGGGCTTAATTTTCGACGAACAAACGAATATAGGCCTTCCTTTAAGCCTCGGACTTTGTATAGATGGCCTTCGCCTCCCCTGGACCATCGATGTTTGCTTCCATATTTGATATGCAGTGAATAGAGAGGGACTTTACCGCCCTGCGTTGGAGTGTCACGATCCCACTTGAGGGTAGCCCTCCTCTACGCTGGGCGAATATCGCAATTGGGCTCCTCCACCCCCGAGTGACTCCGGAAGAAACTCGTGCCCGGTCGGGCGTGATCCTCTGGCTGAATAATAACACAGGCTCTTTCCACTCGTAGATAGGTTCCCATTGGGACCGCAGATTGTATTCGGCATTGATGTTCATGGAGGCAGGATGGGCCGTAGGGAGGGACTGCCCAATGCTGCCGGTGGCGGCTCCGGAGATCCTTGGAGTTCGTTTGGGGGACTGGCCCTCCTTACTGCCTCCACATACCTCACCTTCCGACTGAACTTGTCGGCCTTCGGAGTAGTATTGCAACGGGCTTCATAGCGAGCTTTCATCGCTATGGCCCTCTCGTACTCCTTCCCCCCAATGCAATAGGTCCCGCACACTTCGGATCTTGACGTGGATCACTACAGTCCATAGCCGTACCTGATGCGTTCCAGCAGCATCGCAACTAATTGCCGCTCTAATAAGGGGGACTCAAGCGTACTGGCCTGGGTGTAGAACCGGCTAATGAACTGACCCATGAACCTGGTTCTACCCTGGAGCATATCCTCCAGTTCACGTTGCCGATCCTCCTTTAAGACAATGGGTTCGTCGTTATACCCTACCAGGGAACGTCCTTATTTGGCAAGGCTAGACGGATCTCTGCCCGCCACCAACACTCTCTTAACTCTTCCTCGAGACCTTTCCGCGATTTGCTCGCCCAATACTGACTAGGTTGTAGTAGGGTAGAAAAAAGAAATAGACCAGTGAGCCTAGTGCTCGTAATATGCAAGGCTCATTCCGGGGGAAAGTGGATTATCCACTGTTGCCCATCCCCTAGCCCGACAGTCCGCTTTCGCTCTAGGGCATTTTGAATTTCGGCGAACCTGTCTCGCTAGTTCCTTATTCGTGATTAGAGAGGAATCCCTTCGAAACCTACTCTACTGCCCCTTATTTATTGCGTTCTCACCAGTCTCGTTTTGGACCAAAAACCCCTGTCTTCAGAGAGGCTGGTAGTCTGCTCTACAGACAAACTATTTTCATTTACTAGTCAAAACACATGGTTTAATTACCCATTTGGCGAACGCTAAACCACACGGACCTTACACTATTTTACGGGAATACATTCAGCCGCTCGGCCTCTTCCCCTTCACCAGCTTTCCGGGCTTCAATTCTTACTACATAGAAAAACAAAATACTGTGGGATATATTTTCTTGCGCTACTTAATTAACCGCAATTCCTAAACAAGAAACAGGAAAACCCCAGGCTAAGTTTAATGGCACTCGTGTTGCGCGTGCTCTTTCTCCGTGCAACCATGAACGGAGCTGGCCCTCACTTCCGTCTCCCGGCCTCGATCTGGTTGGTTATACGGTCGCTGTTAATCGCCTCGCCGCCAGTCCCAGGACTACGTCACAATTTTGTGAAAATAAATCAAACTTTCAAGAAACATCTGCTTGTTTTTATTTACAAATAGAACCTAGCTTTTTAAAATCTAAGTTAATTTAAAAATACATTAAAAAGAAAATTCATAAAAAATTTTTTAGTTAGTTTCAAAAGATTTTATTTACTTTTAAATATATTCTGAATCAAAATGATTAAAAACACAAGAAAGTAATGATATTTCGATAAATACAATCAAGTATTTTTTTATTGAATTTGTTTATATTATATATATACATATGTGTATATAAAATTTATTTGTAGATATTAAATTATTTTCTTTAATACTACACTTTTAATCAACTTAGCATATCTGTACTATTATTATATAATTTTATTACATTAATACTACTTATACGTATCATCAAAACGTAATCTCAAAGAGTCTAAAATCAGCGACCTCAACTTTGTTATTAAGTGGCCGGTAAGTTTATACATTCAGGGCATCTGTACAATTCTGTACGGAAATAATTTTGAATCAATATTAATTGTTTACGAAGTAAGCAAGAGTTGTCACTTCAGTATCAAGTAAAAAGTGCTGCGAATGAGAAAGTGTGGCCTCAGCTTCGGTGAACCGCAACAACAAACGAATGCGATGGCACTGCCTTTCAAAGCTAACGCATGAAGTTTGTATAGATATTTCTACTTATAAACTCTGTATATAAGTAATCTACCTTTGAAATCAGTGGCTGATGGCTTTTAAAATTAAGCGAAAACGATTTACCATTAAATGTTCCTCTTTAATCTTTGATTTTGTATAATAGCTTTTAAGAATTCCACATATTCTCCCTTTAATTATGTCATTGATTTAATCCAAGTTACATTTAAGATGTATTAATCTTCAGGAGAAAACAAAAGTGATAAAGTCCTAAGTTGCGTGAGTATCGCGCTCATTCAAACACTGGAGTACTGCAGCGGCTAAATCATGGTTCACAAACTATGCGATACGAATAGAAGCGTTATCCTTGTGTAAGCTCGACTACTTCTTTTTCCTCTCTCTCAGCTTCACCAAAACTTTTAAATAGTATTACGAGCTTGAATAAAATTTCGCTGTTTCTTCAAAGATAACAGTAGCAATACTCCGTACATGGAATTTCGAATTGCAATATAGATACAAGCAGGTACTGTATTTAGCCTTGAATTTTAGTTTTTAGTAATAACCCTTGGGACTCGGAAGTCCGAGAATGATCGCAACAGTAAGTCGTGGCTCTCCGTCGAAAAGCGGTCCGCGGCGACCGGCGATCTCGGCCAGTCCATCTATCGGTGCAGCGGGTTTAAGTCACTATTGGTGGAGCAACAGTACAAGTTTGTACTTCTAACCACAACTCACTATTGCACAATGTTCCCACCAATGATCGATTGAGCCAAAACGCTAAGCACTCGATAACAGGGCCACTCTGGTAAATACAAGCACCCCCAGATTGACTAGCATGCGTTCGTGTGAAATTCTGTCTGGTGAAATTAACTCAATGATTACAACGTCTCGCTAATAGATTGATGAAACAATTCACTCACTTTTCAGCGACTTTCAAAAGCCACAGACCTTTTTCCTATTTGGTCAGTGGTGACGGTAGCGTTTTCGGATGGGTTAAGCGATACGTTAATAATTAATAAACAGAAAATCTATTGCGCTTTACATTGTCCTTACCCTTTTCTATCGCTTCGGCCATATTTCCTCCTTCACTAGGAATCAAAAACATATTTTTCTGTAGTAGTTTCCTTCCATTTAAAAATCTAAGGCTTAACCAGAGCTTAAGTCGCACGACTAAACATTGACATTAAATTTATGATATACTTAGCAACATAATAATATAACAACTAAAAAATGTAACTAAATTAAAAAATAAAGAGGAATTCATCTAGATATCATAACATTATAGGTGGAAACCGTGGGGGATAAATATATGGCTGTAAGTGGTTTACCTGAACCATGTAGTTCTCATGCTCGTTGCATTGCCCGCCTTGCCTTAGATATGATGGATCTGGCAGCAGATGAGGTTCAAATTGATGATCAGCCAGTGGTAAAAAAAAAATTTAATTAAAGATTACTTCAGAAAGATCGTAGATGAAATATAAATAGTTTACGTTATTATATTATTATTATACAGAGCAAAAAAGCGAAAGGGATATATTAACCTTATATCCTAATGTCAATTTGTGCAATAATTTTTTTAATAATTTACAAAAATATTATTATCTATCTATATATTTCTCTCGCACACTTAGAACTCTCTTACGAACTTAGCGCACGCGCTGAAAAATTGTAATTAAGATAACTTACTCATCGTGGTAGCTATTCTAATGTCCACTTCGCAAGAAACACACTCCCCAGCTGCATCGCGTTGCTAACAAGCTCGGTAGGTGCTCTACCGGATGGTTAAAACAGCAGCCAGCATCAAGATGAGCTCCCTTAAATCTTGGACCAACTGCTGCTGAATCCGGGACCACTCCCGAATTTAGACACAAAAAAATCATTCGCTAATGATTCGCAATAAAAAACAAGGCTCACTAGAGACATACTGACCTCTCTGTAAATTCAACAATTGTAGGAGGTCGATTACAATCTAAAACTAAGCATAATAGAGCGCATGACCTTTATATACATCTCCGCTCTCCCGTCAAGGCCGAATCAGAGAGATAATACACGCTATTACAACGGAATATCCATCGCAATACCCCGCCTCCTAAATTTTGCATCTGCGAAGATATCAATTTATATTTCTCGGGCATTCTTTCTTCACACATCGACTCATATACAAATTGATATGCCCTACTCTAATACTGAACATAATACAAGTCTGTCCGCGATATGCATAAATTAAATTTAGAAGACTATATTTATAACACTCGCTCCATCTCTCTCGAATATTGATGGAGCGCCTTCGCTCTATCACCTCGATGATTTTTTACGAAGTAGCCCAATGCTTTCCGCGTAGTTTCGAAAAATGCGAGCCATTCCGTCGACCACTTAAGAAGAAGCTCTTAATAAGAGCTGAAATGGGATTTTTCCAGAAAATAATAACATCACTAGCCTCGTTCAACTGACTATCGGGGACGTCCATAGCCTCAAAAAAGGTAGCGGACTCCAACTATGTAGCTGGCTTCACTAAGGCTGCGTTTAATCGTGGCCGCATAATCCGCCATCTTTCGCTCGTAGACCCTATCTAAGCCGCTACGCAGAACCATCTGTACTTCCTCGTAGGAACCGCTACTGAAACCCTTGATTTGGTGGACCTACTATCGTCTTCCTCAATTCGCCACTGCCTTGGCCGCAACTTCTTTGCTGTGGGTACCACCACTGTTTTATCTCCTGAGGGGTTCACCTCCTTCACGACACACGTCGTAAGGCCCCTCGCGCCCGCAACTCAAACCTCTGATCTCAACAGTTGCAGACGTTGATCGGTGAATCGAGTGCCTGGAATGTTCTTGACTTCTTGGAACATTCCTCTCAGTCGGAAACGTTCCGTCGCTCTTGAATTACTACCTGACGGGGACTGAGAACATCCAGCTCCACAAATCATCTCGTGCTGCACCATCTCGGGTTTGATCTCGAAAGGCGTTGTCGCTTTCCCAATCTATCCTGAATTGAGGTTTGCACCACCTCCTTGCGTGGATCGGGAATAAAACCGGGATTGCATAACGCTTGAATATCTCTACCACTCAAACAAACCCGTTGCCAAACAGCCTATTTTTATCGGTCATCGGCACTAGATCACAACGTCTGAAAACCTCTCTATTCATACAAGGCGGCAGATTCTATTCAGAACCCATTTCCCGAAGCACCCGCAGTCATAGTTTATTTGCTAGAAAACCTCACCATTCCGAGGGTGTCACAGGTACCTGAATAGACGGTCCAGACTCTTCTTGGTCGCCTCAACCGATATCGACATGAATTCTGAGAATACGATATACACCTTCGCACTAATATGCTTTACTTTCTTCTACTACTTAACATCAACATCGGCAGGATACGACGGCATTTTGGGGTTGAAATTTGATAGATCAAATCTATCAGACAGAACTTTCTGCAGGAGTTTTTCGTACACCGCTAGTGGGAAGGAGTGCAGGTTGCGTAATCTTTGCGGCTCCTGCCGCCCCACCGTCCATCGCAATCCTGGGTATCTCTTGGACTGTATTGTCTTTAGTATAACAAAAGACGTAACAAGCAATCGCATCTGCTCCGGCATTTCGAACCTGAGCTCAAATAATCTTGCTAGGGCACGAGTTGAAGACTCGTTAGACCCCGCTCTCTTTTTCGTCGCAGTAGCAGGTTCCTCTATGGAGTCCGCTCCTAATTTACGGACTCGGATCCTACCTGAACTCAAACTCTCTTCTGTTCTCAAAGTGACGGTAACTTCCGCCTATTTTACAGCACGAGGAGTCTCGCCCTTCTGCGCTTTTATTAGTGTAATGGGTACGCGCATCAACTACAGATACACACAAGTCAATGAAATATCCAAAGTTTCGGTTTCCGGGACATCATCGGCACTCAAGGCACATCAAGGCTCGGCCGCTCCGTCATGAGAATAAAGCATGAAAGGCGCTGTCTCAAGTAATGGATGACAATATCATTAATATTGATGTCTTTAAACTGAAAAATACCATCAGAAGCAGAGTTGAGCATGGCACGTATCCGATTGTCATCGATGGTATTTGACACAGTGAGTATTAAGCTCATTCAGCATCAGCCCCTGTAAACACCCACTTGCTCGTGGTAGCAAACCTAGGTTCCGCAATTCACGCCAGATTACGCTGGAATTTTGAGCCCCGAACAGACGAATATGAATGTATTCAGTCCTCGCCTAATCAATTTTCTGTTGAACGTGTTTGCGGAGATCGAGGTAGTTCTCAAGGAATCGCCTTTGTGCTGTTCGTCTGTACCGTCTGTATAGTGCCTCACTCTTATGCTGCAGGTCAACCTCAATCCTAGGAAGGCGATTTTTATTTAATTTCATAATTTTCACTGAGGTGAGTTCATCTATTGCCATTATTAAATTGTAGTTGAGCCTCGCGACTGCTGACTCAGCGTCAAAATCCTCCGCCAACAATGCGAAGTCTACGAAGAAATGCAGCATCATCACTGGCAGTGCATAGATTAGCATTCAGATCACCGAGAATAATTTTAGGACAGTAATCCGGCGATAAACGCCGCAGTTCATCCAAAAATATAGAGTTCCTCGTAAATGAAACGTGAGGGGGCCTATACACGACACAAATTAATGTAAGCTTAGAGGTACGATACTGCACAGAGTAGATCAAGTACTCGAGCACCCCTGGCCTTCCAGTGTTTGAGTCGTGGAGAGTACACTTACTCGGAATTGCTTGTCGACATAAAGCGCGACTCCCCCACCAATAATATTGCGATTTTGCCAAACTACAGAAAATCCATCAATCCCAATGACTTCATCCATGATACGGGAATCCAACCAGGTTTCCGCTACACCAAACAGATTATAAGGAGGATGATCATGCAGCTCGGGGCGCGAACGGCGAGTGCACGTGGAGGGGTTGGTGAAAAACTCCAATCGCAAGGGGCATCATACAGATGGTACAGACGCACAGGACGATAAAGTATGGGGCACCATACAGATGGTACAGATGCACAGGACGAAGGCAGTTCCTTGAGAACGTCCTCGATCTCCGCAAACACGTTCAGGAGAAAATAGCTCAGGTGAATACTTCATAATCACCTGTTCGACTCACAACATTCCAGTGCTATCTGTTGTGAGTTTCGGAACCTAGGTTTGCTACCACGCGCAAGTGGGTGTTTGTGTGGTCTCATGATGGGTGAGCTTAAGACTCACTTTGCACGGGTATCTATGTCAAATACCATCGACAATGATCGGATATTTGCCGTGCTCAACTCTGATACCGATGGTATTTTTCGGTTTAAAGCTATAAATATTAATAATATTGTACTGTCTATATCTAAGTTCACATCACAGGCCGATTTTAGTGCGCCTGTACAACAGCTCGCTTGAAAATGGATGCTTCCTTGAGGTACGGAAGAAGGCTCATGTGGTGCCATTGGCCAAATCAAAAACACTTTCTGGATCAGATGATTTTTGGCCTATTTCAATTGACTGAAGACGTACGCAGTGCTATAGATAAAAGATAGGTGACGTTACTGTTATTGTTTGACTTCAGCATGGCGTTTAACACTATATGTCCCACTCGTTTATTGAACTACATGATGCGAATGGGCTTCTTGTGAGGGTTGCTGATGTGGATATGGGCCTACTTGTCTGGGAGAGAGCAACTTGTAATCTCCGACAGGGCCACAAAAGCTTTTTGGCTCTCCACCACGCTTGGTGTTCCTCAGGGTTCTGTTTTAGGACCATTGCTGTTTTGACTTTACATTTATAAACCTTGGTCTTGCCCTTGACTCTATGGGTGTGAGACATATTCTATGTGCTGACGACCTCCAGGTTTACTATAATTTTTCTAGGGATAACCTCGAGTCAGGAGCTAGACACGTAACAGCTGCGGCCCGAGCAGTCTCAAATTGGGCCTCGTTTGCGTCCTCGAGGCCCAATATTGTAAAGACATCTGTGATTCTTTTGAGTCGGCCGGGTTGAATTCTATTGAAGTCTGGAAATGGACTGTCGTGTCTTTATTTGAGACTGTAAAAAGTCTTGGTGTCAGGTCGCCACTCGCCGCCAAGAGCGGATTAGTTAGGATAAATTGTATTGGTTAGGCAATAAAGAATTATGTTATTATTTATACAAAGTGAGCACCTTTAATGAGTTTTTCCCTTTTCCCCTCATTGTATTGGTTAGGCAATAAAGAATTATGTTACTATTTATACAAAGTGAGCACCTTTAATGTGTTTTTCCCTTTTCCCCTCATTGTAGTTGTTAAAACGAGAGAATCTCGTGCCGGTGCTTTCGCGCCGAGGCCAGCGGGACCTCCCCAAAAGAAAAGTCTCCACCAGCTAGCCAGGGGTCGCTCACTTAGCGCCCAATACATTATGAATTTCAGCTAGCACACCATTGGACCACCGCGAGGTGGAAGGGCATCTCCTGCAGCGTGCAGGAAAGCGACGAGTTCATAACATCCTTGATCTATTCAAAACTGGGTATCGACGGCACAGTTCGTCTGAGACTGCGCTGCTGAGATTGACTGAAGATGCACTATATGCGATATGCACTACTATGGATAAATGACAGGTGACGTTACTGTTACTGTTTGACTTTAGGAAGGCTTTCGACATTATATGACCCACTGGTTTATTGAACTGTATGATGCGAATGGCTACTCGAGAGAGGTGCTAATGTGGATATGGGCATAATTGTCTGAGAGAGAGGAAGTCGTCATCTCGAATAAAACAATAAAATCTTCTTGGCTCTCCACCACACTAGGTGCTCCTTAGGGTTCTGTTTTAGGACCATTGCTGTTTTGCCTTTACATTAATGACCTTGGTCTTACCCTCGACTCTATATGTGTGAGACATATTCTATGTGCTGACGACCTCAAGGCAGGAGCTAGACACGTAACAGCTGCGGCCCGAGCAGTCTCAAATTGGGCCTCGTTTGCGTCCTCGAGGCCCAATATTGTAAAGACGTCTGTGATTCTTTTGAGTCGGCCGGGTTGTATTCTATTGAAGTCTGGAAATGGACTGTCGTGTCTTTGTTTGAGACTGTAAAAAGTCTTGGTGTTGTGCTAGACGCGGGTTTTACCTGGAGACCACGCATTGAATTGATTTGCAAAATAATCAACCAGGTTTTATACAGTTTATGTTTTCTCCATCAGTACATCAGAGAGGCTCTTCGTAACAAAATTGTGCGTTCGCTGGTCTGTTCAAGCTTCAATTATTGTTCCACTGTTTACTTAGATGCGTTCCTCGAGTTGAGGACAAGGCTACAACGCTGACAGAATTCCTGTGTGCAGTATGTGACGGGTTTTAAATAGGATGATCATTTCACCCCTTTCAGGATCCGATTGGGCTGGATGGGAGTAGACCGTTGGAGGGAATATTTTGTATTTGCAGATCTACAAGATTTTACGGCTGCGTAAGCCGGAGTACCTCGCTGATATTTTCTCTCCTGATGCATCCGTCGAACGGTCTGGTTTGAACCCAAGACGGGAACTAGATCTTTCTCTGTTCAAGGCGCTCATCTGTGGAACGGATTGCCATCCTATATTAGGATTGCGCCCTCTCTTTCTCGCTTGAGAGTGCTAGTGATGGAGCATTTAAGGGGTCGGTACATTAGAATAGATTTTTCTAGTCAGTCAGTCTTGTTTTAATTTACGCGCTAAATAAGTTGTATGTGTGAGTAATGAGTATATATATATTCATTTCACTCATTGTATACGGGTATGCGTGATCTCATCTCATTTTATTCATCATGTGTATATATTGCCATACTTGTATTCATTGTGGGAATGTGTGTATGTGTGTCTCGATTGATAGATAATAAGGAAATTCAAGTGATATATATGCCAAAATTATGCTTTATCTGCGATTTGACTAAGGCTGTGATACTGTGACTATGTATATGTAGACTTAAGATGTTGCGCTTATGAATGTGTGTTTTATGCAATATTTTGTATACATGATGGTGGCTACGCTAGACATTGCCTCTCCTTGCGGTTCGCGTCTTTCTCTCACCATTACCCTACTATAAACTCGTGGAGAGTGATAAAGCTAGATGCGGGAGAGAAGAGAAAAACGGCTATAAGCTATTGTTTATTTTAAAATGGCGCTAATACAGAAGCTGTACCAAAATAAATTAATCAAAATTAAAATTCACTCGAAATTGCTTGTATATAATAATTTTAAATAGAATCAGGATGGCATGAAATGCGCACACATAATTATTCTCGGGGGCTAATGGAGGGAGAGCTTCTTCCGGTCCCCGGTGGGCCTTGGCCCTAGGCACTTTTTCATTAAATTGGGGCACATCATGAACGTTATGTTAGCCTGATCACCTCCTCGTCATTTTATCGATGTAGTCCCTAGCGAGTACCGGGCAACGCAGTGCTAGGATTGTTTGCATGTAAAGACAGGCACTGCCCTGCCCTGTGCCCGTAATTCTGCATGTGTAGCCTGGGTCACCGATGGAAGTCCTACCCGTGGGATTACGAGAAGACACTCGCGTTCTCCCGAAATTGGTAACCCTTAGCGAACGTCACGATTTGGTCCCTCCACACCCCAGCAGTATTTGGAGAAACCTGTGCTCGGCCGGGTGTGATCCCCCGGCTTTATGGCAAAACAGGCTCTGCTCACCCGGAATATCACGTAGGTAGGTTTCCTTTGGCACGCGGCTTGTGATCAGTGAGGCCCTTCGTGACAGCAGCGCGGGACGTAGAATGGGGCTGCTTAGTGCGACCCTTCGTCACTCGTCTCCGCTCTCATCCTAAAAATTTCGTGACATTCTGCTTTTTCTTACGGCTACCACCAGTAGTGGTGCCGGAGGTCCCCGGAGTCAGTATTGGGGTTTCTGCACGTCCCATGGCCTCAACACAGCTCTTCTGTGTTTACTGCACCTAGCTTCAAAACGGTCGTTCATAGTTAGCGTTCGTTCTTATATTTTTCCCAACTGCGCCAAATCGTCCAAACAGTTAGATTACTGAAATAACAAGTTATTGCTGAATTCGGTTCTGACACGGGACGTGCCGCTCACCACAGGAGGCAGCGAAATCGGCCGAGAAGTCGGCTTACATTTTTCTTATTATCTATCAGTCAAGTCATGCATATACACATCGGCCCAATTAATACAAGTATGATTATATGTTGTGACGTGGGATCACAAAAATTTTAGTTAAATAAAATATAAAAATTTTAAATTACAAAAACAATTAAATTTAAATTATCCCGATCACTATCTACCCTAAGCGCGTCGCGTGCTAATTGCGATTTCACCAATCAAGGGGGTTCAAGTTGAATAAATTTTAACTTCAATAATTTAATTTTAACTATAACAATATTTATTAAATAAAAAAAAACTTCTAGGGAATTTACAAATACAAGTATTTTACAAACAAAATTATGAAATCTCTACGGAGATATAGAAATTTACAATTTACATCAAACCCGGCTAAATAATAGTTGACCCTGAAATTCCCTAACATCTCGATAAATTCAACATAATATACCGCATCTCGATTAACTGCACACAAAAACCTGTAAAGAAAATCTCGAGCTGAAAAAAAATAAAACACAATCTCGACTATTTCGCTGCTGCTGGATTACCTATGGCTAATTGAGGGAAGAGAGAGAGAACGACATACAAAGAAAAAAAATAACTAAACACTCACCAACAATGCCATGCCAATAATAAATAATAAGGAAATAAATAATAAAATCCAACTGGCTCGGCCCACGCACCTTCTCTATTAAAAATCGGAGTATGCTCCTACTCTCCAACTTCGAATAAAATTTCAAAATGGCCTTGGCCTAAATTCGATCTATTATACGATCTGCCTACTAAGAAAATCGGGCGACGAGTGACAAGTCAGTATGTGTCCCGCTTTTCACCGGCTCGGAAACTCGATTTTCCCTCTAAAATCCATCTCGCATCTTTGTTATGCATATTAGGCAATAGTATTATCCTTGTCTCGTACATTTAGCAAGAATACACTATTGTTCCCGCCAATTTAAGAAAAGAGGGCGTTACCATCAATTATCCGGCCGCGCGACTATTTAAAGGCTGATTAATTTTTATATCATAAAAAGAAAGAAAACACCACCAAAATTCTCAAAAATATAACAAAAATCCCAAATAATTTAATAACAATTTATCAATTATTATCATAAATCAATTAATAGTTATCAATAAACTATCCTCCAAAAATCGTCTTTTATTCTCTCTCTCTTTCTATTCAATAGCCAATACTTGACTATACCAAAAATTCGGGTAAGGAAAATAATAACTACGCACGGCATATATATACTAGAACTATATTTAGATTATCACGATAAAGAAGACAAAGACGGAACAATCTCGACATTTCTATTAAATTCTAATCCCTGGGGAGGATTACTATTCGCCTCCTGGTGAGCAAAAGAGACTATTTGATTGGTCTTCGACATATTTTCCTATAGTCGCATCCATGTACTTGCACCTTACTTGCAGCTATCTCTGTTTACTGTCACCAGCTGATTCTCCCCAGTGTTTTCCTCAACAAATCAAATAAATTTTGTTATTAGCTGGAAATTAAGTTTAATTGTTTGTTAACCTGCAGCGATGCAATGTCCTATCTTGCTCGTCACCCGATTTCAAGTAGGTATTAGAAAAATCTATTAACGAATTATTTTATTTATCCCAGGAGGACGACCACTCGTCATACCTCCCCCCTAAACTAATGATACCGCGAAGCGTGGGCATTAGTTTATGAACAACATAGAACCTTGCATTGCTGGTGGTCTACTACTCTTAATATACTTTAGCCTAATGAATTAAAATTTCCTCAATAATATCAATTAAATAACAATCTTTCAAAAATTACATGAATGTCAACTAAATAACACGGTAGTCTAAGTCATTCTTTATGGTTAACGTAAGTCAAAAATAATACAGACAACAAAAAAAAATTCAGTCATGGGATTCACTTACTGGATATTCATCCTTTTCTCGATCATCACGATATCTCGATCATTTTCCTTATCCTCTCGTATGCCTATCACCTAATTTAAATATACCCGTCACCGAAAACTAATATTAAGAATAATAACAACAACAAAAAAAAACTTAAACAACAACAAAAAAAAAAAAAAACCCTCTTTCCTCAAGGACGTCTCGCCGGGAGACCATCTCTCATTAGGGATTCCAGACAAGAAGTCTGGACGGCGATGGGGAGGTGCGAAATAGATCGCATAAATTCAGTTAACTCCCCCATCGACGACCCCACATTAGGAGACACAGTGGTCCTGGGCGTATCCCAACGAGACCGACGTAATCGCCCCTCGCGGGCATTCCGGCGACCCTCGTTGTCACGGGACCTAATCGGTCCAACCGAAAAATTCGTTCGACCGGACGACGGAAGTCTTGACCCGGAAATACCAAGGTCACGCACCCGCAGATAGTGAGCGTGAGGCTCCGCACAACGGGGACAGGAACGGAGATCCACTCCCCGACGCCCACAATTAAAACAAAACCGCGTTCGCGGTGCCACGCAGGACATTCGCGTATGCCCTTCCCCCCAACAATTAAAACATCCGAAGATGGGAGGGTCCACGGTTGGATCGTCCGGTATTTTTACCAAGTTCCCGAAAAGGGCCCCTTGCGTGCGCATACGGGGCGTGCGCATTCCCGATGGCGTAACGGCGGGCCCGTCCCGTGGCCGACCCTCCCCGAATCCATTTCCCGCAGAACCCACCGAAATCACACCCGATCCGAGAACCCGTGAGGCTGACGAGCACATCACCACGTCCGGGGGGGAATTCTCTGGACAAAGAACCTCTTCCATCGGGCCCCCCATTGACTCGCCACTCCCCACGAATTCCGGCATTTCCGTCCTGCTCTCGGGCACTAGATTCGATGGTCCCGGGTGAGAAGGCGAGAACGGCTCGTTCACGAGACGTGTCGGCTCCACCGACGATTCCAGATCATCCAATGACATTTGGCGGGGCCCTTTAACCCGCCGCCAAACGCCATCTTCCCCTCGCACGTACCTCCGGTCCGGTCTCGCAAACGGAGGCAACCCCGCCGGTGGAGGCATACCACCTCTAGCCCTCCATTCCTCAGCCTCCGCGGATGAGGCGCCTGTGTTCCCTATAGCCGAGCGTCCTGAGGAAAGCTCCAACCCCTTTAAAGTTTCCCCGACCATACTAACGGAGGGTGATTCCACCGTAGCAACTGGGGGAATTACATCGTTTAATCCGGCTATAACCCCCCGGGTCATACGAGAGGATAAGGCCGTCTCTCGGAGTCTCTGCTCTTCCGCTACTTCATCCACAGAGTTTTCCTCCCTTATTAATCGCTCCAGCTCTTCAACATAACCCGAAGAGGTGGATAGCGGGGTTATTCCTTCGTTTTCCTCCTCCACCCCTTTAGCAGCCTCAATTTTCAATTTTAAATTGGTACGAGCCATCTAAGAAATTTGTACATTACTTAATGATATAATACTACGATCGGACGTGACAACGCTATAACCACCATCCACCAACATTTACAAATCAACAATCACCTTCGCGGCGGTATAAACCGCTTTAAATCCCCAACATGAATCTTCTCGATACGCCGATCGTTCCCGGTTTCCAACACATATACGGTGGGAGACAACACTTTGGAAACAACAAACGGTCCTTCATACTTCGGGGCCAATTTCGACGAGAATCCCTGTGCCGAATTCGATAGGACCTTCACCTTACGCATAACCTGATCACCGACATTAAACGTGATATGGCGCCTACCTCTATTATACCGCTTAGACTGAATTTGCCTACTTTCATCATTATGTCGCCGTACCAAGTCACGTAACGCATCTAACCTCTTCAACCTATCTAACCAAACCTCAGCATTTAATTCTTTTAGAGGTTCATTCGCTTCTAATTCTCGACGCAAACTCTTCGGTTGTGCTGGATGACGACCGAAATTCAGGAACGCGGGTGAAACCTTAGTGCTAGACTGAATGGCCGTATTAATTGCAAATCTCAATTCGTGCACATGTTTATCCCAATTTCTATGCTCATCCTTAGCAAACATTGAGATCATTGTCTTTAAAGTTCGATTACTTCGTTCCACCGGATTAGCCTGGGGATGATACGGGGGAGTCGTAACATGATTAATTCCATACTCTTTCAACATTTCATTCAAATGGTTATTCATAAATTCTTTACCATTATCAGTTAGGAAATAATCAGGAGTTCCCCATCTAAAAATTACCAGTTCTTCTAGTGCTGCCGCTACGCTCTTTCCATCCGCTGATCTCAAAGGCTTCATTTCTACCCAACGAGAGAATAGATCCTGGAATACAACCATATATTTACATTGTCCCTTGCTCTGTGGAAACTCCATTAAATCCGAAGCCACTACCGTCCAAGGCTGCTCTATTACTCGTTGACCCATCAAACCTTGAGGAGCAGACTGCATTACTTTATATTTCTGACAATCTGGACACGAAGTAACGAACCGGCTAACATCATACCATAGACCAGGCCAGTAATATTCTCGAGCAATCCGGTCATAGGTCTTCTCTATTCCTAAATGACCTGCCGAGATATCCGTATGTGCATCCGTCATAACCCTATCTCTTGCCTCTAGAGGAATAACTAATCTCCATCTCTCTTCTGGAAACAATATAGGATCTAATAACGGATCTGTCCGGTAACAATATAACATGCCATTTTCCACCTTCCAATTCTTAAAAACCTTTGGCGATGACGACACTTGCTCCATCCTATTCAAATACCATTCATCTTGCGACTCTTCCAAAGCGGATATCTCTTCTTCGACCTCGAAACCCCTCGATAACGCGTCCGGTACATGATGCATAGCACCCTTACGGTGGAGTATCACAAAATCCCATTGTTGCATTTCTAATGCCCAACGAGCAAGTCTTCCTGTAGGGTCTCGAAGGTTCTGCAACCACCGAAGAGCACTATGATCCGTGATGACCCGAAAAGAATACCCTTCCAAATAGGGCCGCATTTTCTTAATCGCCCATAATACCGCCAAACATTCCTTTTCAGTGGTAGAGTAATTCCTTTCTGATCTCGTTAAAACCCGGCTTACATACACGATTGGATGTTCTCCGTCTTCGAATTCTTGTGACAAAACGGCTCCTATAGCATAACTACTAGCATCGCATTGGACTGTAAACGTTCTGGAAAAATCTGGCCTAGCTAGAACCGGTGCCTGAGTTAGAGCAATCTTTAACTTTTCAAATGCCTCCTGTTGTTCGGGTTCCCAAATCCATTCTTGTTTATTCTTTAACAGCTTCAATAAAGGCAATTTGATGTCGGAATCCTTGTCTATGAACCTAGCGTACCAACCAACCATTCCAAGAAATCTCCTCAATTGCTTCTTGGTATGGGGCGCCGGATAATCGAGTACTGGCTGTATTCTCTCTGGGTCAGGACGTAACCCTTCACTATCTAATAAATACCCTAAATAACGCACCTGGCTACAGCCAAACTCACACTTCTCTCGATTAACCTGCAACCCTGCCTCACACACTCTTTTCAACACGAACTCAATCCATTTCAAATGATCCTCGAAACTGTCGGTGGCAATAATTATATCATCCAAATATCCAAAGATAAATGGTTGGAATTCCGGCCCAAACAATCCATCTATTAATCGCTGAAAGGTCATTGGCGCATTTGTCAACCCGAATGGCATTCTCATGAATTCAAATAACCCAGATCCTGGCACCGCAAACGCCGTATATTTTCGACTCGAGGGTTCCATAGCCACCTGGAAATACGCTTGCTTCAAATCAATTTTTGAGATGTATCTAGCCTTCCGTAATTTATCTAAAATAGAGTCAATGCTGGGAAGAGGATAAGCATCCCGTTTAGTCCTTTTATTTAGGTCTCGGAAATCAATGCAAAACCGATAGCTTCCATCAGGTTTCTTCACAATTACCGGGGCGCTATTCCAATTACTAACAGACTCAATTATTATTTTATCTCGATACATCCTTTTGACCTCTTCCTGCGTGACCTCCCACATTTTCGGTGACATTCTACGAGGTCTATGTCTAACCGGCTCATTTCCTTCAACCTCGATTCGGTGTTCCACTAATTTAGTCAATCCGAACTCCTTGGGTTGATTCTCCAGTCCCCTTTTAACTACTCTATCCAACGCTGTTTTCTGATCTCCTTCTAACACTGAGATCCCTGCGCATTCAGCTATTAACACCATATCTTCTTTAGAACTATCATCAATAAACCTATGCCATTCATTATCTCGAACCCTCCACAGATTTTCTACAGCTTTAAACTCGATATACCATTTTAAACAAAAATCCATCCCTAACAACAAATCATGATTTTTGAAATTAACAGCCCGAAACTTCAGTACTTTATTAATCCCATCAACATCTAAATTTACCTTCAAGATACCTATCACTTTAGTGCAGTTCCCGGTGACACCCTTTACCGTTACACATGTTGGTTCTAATCGATCAACAAACCTAGTATAGACCCTCGGACCTACTACAGAGATCATAGACCCAGGGTCAAACAAGGCTTTATATTCAATTCCAGCTAGATTTACTCGCATATACTTCCTATTCTCCATACATATTTCCTCCACACATTCTTCAAAATCTATTTGGTTTACTCCTGGGAGCGGATCTAAACTATCTACGATAGTTCCACCTCCCCCCAGGTCATTACATGCCACTTTACTGGCCATGGACTGACCAACTATTGAACCCGTATCCTCAACGACACTCAAATCAGAAGAATGAGGTGGGGAATGTACATATGGCATATGCTTCTTTAAAATCCCTTTTAAATAATGTGTTTGGGTTTCTGAACTACTAGCTGTTTCCAACAGATTTTCACCCGCACTCTGACTCGATAAGATACTTGATTGTACATCTCGACCTAACCCATTATCATTAATTAAACTCGTATCTCGACTTAAAGGTACCCTACCCATTAACCTATTATCAACATCTAAACCTACATTTGACGATAAACGACAACCAGTACCAGTTGTTAATTCCTTCTCAACCGTCTGGTTCTCGTTGTTCTCACGATTTAACCTATCCTTCATGCCATTCTTTAAATTCATTATTGAATCATTTATTGTATTATTCAATCTGTCCATCCAAGTCGATGCCTGATAAATTGCTCTAGTGGCAGATTCTTCTGCCTGTGCTTTACTCCTTACCTTTCCAACAAAATTCTTCAACCTGGGTAACGCTGTCTTCACCCAAGTATTTATCTCGGGCAGATCGTTACTCCGTATAACCACCCTATTCTGCAAATTTTCCATTGAAGCGCTCTCAGCGACCTCCCTACCAGGTCCCGAACTCCCAGCTTCATTCTCTTTACCAGCTTGGTCATTCCGACTACTATGACTGTTTTCCTCGGTTCTGACCGGCTGGCCGCACGGAACAGAGTATTTCCCGGCCGCATCTTCCTTTCTAGCTCGGTAATTTAACTCTATATTTCTATCCATCCCACACGCTATATCTTTAAATATCCCATTATTACGCTTCTCTATCCGCATCCCATCCGTTTTCTCCTTATCGGCTTGGGATTCATTGCTATTAACTTCTTCCCTAATTATATGCATCCCGGCCGTCTTCTGCGTATCAGCGCGGGATTTTTCCTTCCACTCATCTAAATCCACTAATTCATTCATCCCGGCCGTTTTCGACGTATCAGCGCGGGATTTTTCCTTCCACTCATCTAAATCCACTAATTCATTCATCCCGGCCGTTTTCGACGTATCAGCGCGGGATTTTTCCTTCCACTCATCTAAATCCATTAATTCATTCATCCCGGCCGTTTTCGACGTATCAGCGCGGGATTTTTCCTTCCACTCATCTAAATCCACTAATTCATCCATCCCGGCCGTTTTCGACGTATCAGCGCGGGATTTTTCCTTCAAAAAACGCGCCCCTATTACTTTGCAGGAGGTTTGGGGCGAGGAATCGCTCCTGCGACATCGTTTCCCATATTTCTTTCTATAAATTCTCGAACCGCCTTACAATTGCTACAGGTTTTCAATTCCACTCCTAAGGCTCCACAACCCTGGCAGCTTAACTGGCGTTCTCTATTCGGGCAACGGTTAGACATATGGCCAAATGCCCTACACGAAAAACACTGCCTTCTAGGACAGGCAGACACCATATGGCCTTCTTCGCCACAACTGTAGCACGTGCTGGGTTTTCTGTTTGGCAACGGGTTGACCCTAATTCCAGTACTGCCGGTGGTTGTACTTCTATTTCCTCGATAAGGCGGCCACGAGGTATTATTCTCACTGTACTGGTTATTATTATTAGTATTGGCCCTGAATATTGGAGCTTGAATCGACGCTTGCACATTAGCTACCTCCGGTCTCGCACTTTCATGCGATAAGTCGGGTACCACTGGGCTAACTTCTCTAATTCTGGGACCAGGGTTTGAAAAATTCTGATTCCTTACTTTACGACTGTTGGTTCTAGGCGTATCGCCATTCCTCTCCTCTATTGCGCTTACTCTGGCTTTAAAGCCCTTATAAGCACCACCCGGAACTAACACCCTGTCTTCCGGTGGTGGAGGAGCATAACGACGATCCAGGTCCCTAGCTTTCTCAAACCGCCGGCCCCATAACTCGAAACTATCTACACTAACCAACGACTTATCTAACATGAAATGCCGATAGTCGGGTAACAAATTCCTGTAAATTATCTTCATTTGAGTCTTCAAAGTTGGAGGTTTCCTAAACAATCCTACTAAGTGCCGTATGCTCATTAGGAAATTATTTATGGTCTCTCCTTTAGCTTGTGTTCTCGCCCTCAACTCCGCCAAGAGATCCTCGCTATCCACATCGGGTATATATTGTCTCTTGAACTCTTGCACGAAGTCCTGCCACGAGTAAAAGCTAATCCTTTTCGTTCTAAACCACAAATCTGCGCCTTCCGTGAGGACGCAGGGTAACGCCCGTAGCGCCTCACCATCACCAACATCGACACAATCTCTACAATCATTCAACCGGGCTAGGAAGTTTGCCGCATCTTCCTTTGGCCGTCCGGCGAATTTTAACCTCCAATTTTGTAGAACTTTCATGAAAGCAACGATTGCCCTACTACTTCCAGATTGCGATCCTACAGAACTCGGATTTCTTGATCCTAACTGTGTTCCTAGAGTCTCCCCATATTCTTCATCATTATCTCGAAAATCTCGACGTAAATGTGGTCCGTAACTATAATCTAAATCTGGTTCGTCGTCATACATATTTCCATCTCGAAAATCACTTATCAAGGAATTGGGATTCTTCGACATCCTTTGAACTACTGGCGGTAACGAAATCGCCGGATCACGCCACTCCGGAGGTACTGGAACGCGATATCGAGGTCGCTCTTCTTCCATCATACTAGATCGTCCTACCGGACTAGCAAAAGAAACGGCAGGTCGACTTGAACTGGCGAAATTTGTATTGTTTTCGGCCATTGTATACGTCGGCGGGATTTGACGATTCGTGCTTTGACTAGTGCTTGATACACCGATCAAAATTCCAGGAGGGAAGTTCCTATGGCTGGTTTGTACTGGCATAGGCGGACTGGACAAAAACTCTCGATTGGATCTCCTAACGACGGATAAATCTAACGCCTGAGGATTCGGGTCCAATGTTGGTACCGAATCGCCAACGTTTCCTTCAGCAATTAACTGGTCCTCGGCATTTCCTGACCAAACAGGCGGAGAATCTACCCTTGACGCCTGATCCCCTAACTCATCCACCGAAGGATACCACGGGACGTCTTCGTGTGCCCCTGCGGCCCTAACGTTCGCCCTAAATAATCGTTCCGCCAACACTTGATCGGATCCAACCGAACTCAACCCTAACGAATTCAGTTCATCCCGAATTTCTGATAACGGACGCCTAACAATGTCTCTTAACAATGAGCGTAATTCCCTCGAATTATCTACTAATCCGGCTCATTAAAATGCGGCATAATCCTTCCATGTTGTATCAGAATAACTAACTAACCCCAAGTAAAATATCTCGATCCGAATAACCCAATATCTCGATACACAATTCTGAAACGAATAAAGAAAGGACAAATTATTTATCTCGACTTTACACAAAAAAAAAAAAATTATGCCCAACACTAAATAAATAAAAAAAAAAATTTTACACCGACCCAGACCAATTAAATCCTTTTAATATCTCGAATTAGGAAATAAACCACTAACTCTCGATTTGGGAAAACTGTCGCAGTCAACAAAGTCAAAAGAAAGAAAAAAAAAAAAACGTCGATTTACAACAAAAAAAAAATACGTCGCTTCAGTCGTTAAAAATAAAAACTTAATTCTGTGGAGGAATCGGCCTTGTTTCCTACCTCTTTACAACTTTTACTACGCCTAGTCTATGGAAAAATAACTAACCACGATTCGCTTTAGTAAGAATTTTAATCACTAACCCCAATATCCTGCCTAATAAATAATAAGAAATAAATCCAATGATGAAATTCTTCGTAAGATGATTTATCTTCCTATATTTCATATCTTCATTTATTAATCCTTATAATTCTTGAGTCTTGAAATTTTAAAAACCGTATCTCGATTTCTCCGTAGCAAAACAGAACAAAAAAAAATTATATTTATCTCGACACTCGCGTAAAGAAACAAAATTTTCAGTTAATTTGAAACGGAAAAATCTCGACACTCGCGTAAAAGAGGAAAAAAAAAAAAATTTTAATTATCTCGCACGGCCAAAATCTCGATACTCGCGTGAATTCTTATTATTCGGTAAATTGGTGATATTTCTTGTATGATGTTTCTGTAAATTCGAAATATCTCGACACACGCGAATATCTCGATAATGGTAAAATCTCAACACTCGCGAATGATTTTAAATATCGGGTATCTCGAAAAAAAAAATTCTTGAAGGCGATGAAAGGAGGATCTTTTTGTAGAAGCTGGAAACGCGAAATATCTCGACACTCGCGAGCTGAAAAAAAAACTTGCAAAATATCTCGATAACGTTGCCAATGTGTCTTCTAAAAATCTTCCAAATCTTCACAAATAGTTCAAAGTAATTTCCTCTTGAAATTCAATGATTACGCGCCAAAAATCTAAACCCTATCTAAAATGGCCGAATTTCCTACTAAAGGGAGGGAAAAAGGCTCCTCCACAGAACAACAAAATGGCGGTTTTGCCGCCCAAACGTGATTTTGTCAAAATAAACGATAAAATAAATAAAATAAATTAGATACAATAAAAACACATATTACACATATCGCGACAATTATTGAGGAATTACAATAAATTATACAAAAATTATTCTAACTACTCTCTCTCTCTCTCTTTCTCTCTCTTTTTGCCAAAATCCCAGGAAATGCTGCTCCTGAAAGAAAAATATATCTCGACCTACTCAACACAAAAACAGTTAATTCCCCACAAGGGATGCCATTTGTGACGTGGGATCACAAAAATTTTAGTTAAATAAAATATAAAAATTTTAAATTACAAAAACAATTAAATTTAAATTATCCCGATCACTATCTACCCTAAGCGCGTCGCGTGCTAATTGCGATTTCACCAATCAAGGGGGTTCAAGTTGAATAAATTTTAACTTCAATAATTTAATTTTAACTATAACAATATTTATTAAATAAAAAAAAAACTTCTAGGGAATTTACAAATACAAGTATTTTACAAACAAAATTATGAAATCTCTACGGAGATATAGAAATTTACAATTTACATCAAACCCGGCTAAATAATAGTTGACCCTGAAATTCCCTAACATCTCGATAAATTCAACATAATATACCGCATCTCGATTAACTGCACACAAAAACCTGTAAAGAAAATCTCGAGCTGAAAAAAAATAAAACACAATCTCGACTATTTCGCTGCTGCTGGATTACCTATGGCTAATTGAGGGAAGAGAGAGAGGACGACATACAAAGAAAAAAATAACTAAACACTCACCAACAATGCCATGCCAATAATAAATAATAAGGAAATAAATAATAAAATCCAACTGGCTCGGCCCACGCACCTTCTCTATTAAAAATCGGAGTATGCTCCTACTCTCCAACTTCGAATAAAATTTCAAAATGGCCTTGGCCTAAATTCGATCTATTATACGATCTGCCTACTAAGAAAATCGGGCGACGAGTGACAAGTCAGTGTGTGTCCCGCTTTTCACCGGCTCGGAAACTCGATTTTCCCTCTAAAATCCATCTAGCATCTTTGTTATGCATATTAGGCAATAGTATTATCCTTGTCTCGTACATTTAGCAAGAATACACTATGGTTCCCGCCAATTTAAGAAAAGAGGGCGTTACCATCAATTATCGGCCGCGCGACTATTTAAAGGCTTGTTACTTTTCTATATCATAAGAAAGAAAGAAAACACCACCAAAAATTCTCAAAAATATAACAAAATCCCAAATAATTTAATAAAAATTTATCAA